>JAKSZP010001394.1:0-226809 GCA_022478985.1 Massospora cicadina
GGCTTCAGTAAGATGAATTATAAACTTATCAATAGTTTTCTCTTATGTACTGTATTGGAAGTATGGTTTAGACTTGACATATATCTGATCCAGTTTCCATCTTAGACTATTCCTTTGCATAGTCCATAATCATATGTTCCCACAATAAATATATCTTCAAACTTACCCAGTAGTATTTCCAACTGCTTCTTCTCTTTGTCAGTCACATCAAAATTTTTAGTTCATTAAAGCCTCCTAAAGTGTGCACAGATTCTATGGTGTCACAATTTGATAGTCTTATTTTGGGCAATGACATGTCCCATTTCCTACTAGTATTAGCTGTTTTGTGTGTTCCACAAGGTTATTGTAGTCTCATTTATTCAGCTTAATTAAAAGATCCCATGTAAGACCCGTGGCTCCTGCTCTCTGGCCCATCATAAATGAAAACTATAAGCATAGAATTTGAGGGGTATCTTCATGATGATAAAAAGTGGCAAAATTGCTGTTAACCAGGTTAGATTTCTATAGTATCACTTGCAATCAAAGATACATATCATATTCAATGACTGCAGCTTGTATTTTATTAACACTCTTATCCATGAGTGAATAATTAGTGTGGCAAATTGATTATTTTGTTTACCCAAGATTGTTTGTTGTTGTAAGTCTTAGCATCTCTTCTTTGAATGAGTGTGGCAATTAGTATTTAAGTATGTTGAAAGTACTATTTGTAGAGCTAATATTTTCACTAAACTCATAGTGTAATTGGGTCCCAATTAAGAAATAAAGGTGGTCATTTATCTATAGATAATAAAGGAGCTATCAGAACCATTCATTAAAACATGTAAATTAAGAGCAGAGTAGGCTCCTAAATATTTTGTCATATATGGTCCCTCTGTTTTGTACTTGACATTATAATCAGTGTATAGAAAAGTTTAAATTTTTTAAGTTTTGAAGAAAAAAGATATTTAATGATGCTATAGTATCAAGGACGTCTAAAACTCTAACTCTTTATACTATAAACGCAACTGATATGTTCTTACCAAACAGATTTCCAGTCATTAAAACGTCTGCGGCTAACTTAAAAAATCCTCCAGTGCTTCAGGCTTCTGCATTGGCAAGTTGAAGGTATTCTCTCCAAAGTCTAAATGTTCTATAAGGTTTCTTGACAAGCTGTCCCCTCCTTCAACTGTGGAAATAAAATTTGTAGGATGGTCTGCGCCAAGTAAGTGAATCTTGACCCATTTACATCAGACCCATGTACAGGAAGCCTTAAAGGTACTGCCATGGTGCTAAGTGTCTAACATGTGGTAACCTGTGCTGGCCAGATCTTTATCCTCATGGTTGTCTCTCCTTCTAAATGAAGATTTACCCAGTTAACTGTTTTAGTCTCTTCCATAATTGATGTGGCCTTGTTCTCAGTAGCATTAAGCTTAAAAAAGCGCCAAAAGTGTCCCAGCTTATAACCTTTGTTACACTTGAGTTCTCTTTACATTAATCATTCAGGCCTGCTTTTATTTTTCATTATTGTCTTGTTGTGCTTGTACTAAAAAAGTTAAAGCTTCATCAAGCCTTTGAGAAGGGTGAATAGTACTTTTGTATTCCATCTTATATGTTCTTTTCTGATGAATAAACCTACTTGATAGCCTTAATGACAATCTGGTTTATAGTGCTAGTGTCATGTGCACCTTAAGGGGTGGATACGTTTCTAATGAGCTTAGCAACACTGTCCTTGCTGTATGAAAAAATTATTCCAGTTTTCCACAGCTGTTTCTCTTTGTGATAGTAATGACCTGTATAGTTAGCAACAAACTCATTCTTCCCTAACTTCATCAACTAGAAATACAATTTCATATTTTTAGAGCAGTTGCTGAAAAAATATCAAAAAGTACCTACCTTACTTCAGTCATTGTTATTCATGGTCATGAACTTGCAATAGAGATCTCTTGAATCTTAAAACCTATACACCTTGTACTTGGTAAGCTTTCTGATGGTCACTAACACCATACACACATTGCTTGTACACCTACAATAAGCTTATAATCATTCCCTCACCAAGAGTGAACATTCTATATTTTAAGGCTTTAGATATGGGGTTTCATCAATATGGTCATTGCGTACAAAGCTTGTAGGTGCTGTCATCAATTAATTATCCAATTTCAGTGTCTTTAGAAGAACTCCTCTCCTGATGGAGTTATCTCTGGGCGTGGCCAAACTTAAAGATGATAAAATTTAGGTTAAAACTTTTGTTAAATCACTTGTTTATAACATCATGCAGGTCCAAGAGCTCCCTATAGTTGTTCAGGGTTGTGTATATTAAATCCAATCTAATTTTTACCAGTATGATTTTTATTTTTCAAGTTCCATTAATACTATAATTATTTTTACAATTGAGGTTCCACCAATTTTTGGATTAATGGCAACATGAGCTTCCAGGCTGTATCTAGACCCACTTGTAATATGTTTGTACCTACACCATTTCTGCTTCCAGAGTCTTTAGTCTTACCTTAATGATGCTTTCTTCATCTCCAGTATTTCAGAGGAACTTCACCGCGGTAGCTTCCATATCCCCAATATCACTCATATCATCACAATTTATTCTCTGCATTCTTTTTGTCTAATGGTATCACTACTGTAGTGAGCACACAATTCATCTCCTTGGACCTCTCTTGTTTACCTTTACTAATGAGTGTGGCTGAGTTGCTAAGTGGTGGTTGTTATAGCCCAGATCAGACATCAAAATTAAATTTGATAATGTAGAGAGATTTATTCTATCCACATTGATTGAATCTTCTTTCACTTGACGTTCCAGAATGTTTTTCACTGGATAAAACTATTGTTCACTCCAATAGTGGTATATACTTTTAGGCACTCTGCCATCACATTGGTGATACTATGTGCTTTGGTTTCCTACAAAAAAATAAAAACTAGCTTAACCTCTTTCTTGTGTAATCCTATTCTTCAATGGTAACTCTTGGATTGCCTTTTAAAAGAAGATCCCAAGACTGGTTGCTGACAATGCTTCTCTAAACTGATCCCATACTGGTTACTGGAAATTTTAATTTAATTACAAATTGAAATAAACGATGATAAATTTAAGATTTTTGATTAAGAGTATGATTTATTTGAAATTGAAACATCTTTTACTTCTAATACAAAAAAGCAATAAATTTAATTTATAATAAGAAAATCAGGGGTAACTTCAAAATTTTTGTTTTTCAGTAACTCCATGTCGCATAGCTCTTCAGTATAGCCTTCTTTACAAATTCCATTTTATAAAGCTCCTTAATATCAGAACTTCTTCTAACATTAAAATCCTTCTTATCAGAGTTTTGATTATCTCCTTGTTAAGTCTCTGAAATTTGTCAGATGTGGAGTCCTTGATACATATAAATTACTTATTGCTTTTTTATATGTGTTGATCTTGTGTTCAGGTGGTGGCTCCAATTTGGGGCGTCCATATTCAATGTCTCTTTCAATTTTGAAATTGTATTAAAGCCTGATTTGGTAATATTCAAGTTAGGTGATGGTACATAAATAAGGAAACTTGCATCAATTGGTGGAGTAATCATTATACTTTCATAAGTGGCTTTGAGCTGAGTTTGGCCATCATTAACAGCTATCAAAGTATCTTGCCCACCCTGAGCTATAAAAAGGGCCTAATGGTAACCATTAATTATTATTAAATTATTGCAATTGAAGAGTATAAAAGGATTTCAGATGTGTTAAAATTATATTGGTCGCTGGATGTAAGGCTTTTTGGGCCTACTACCTCTTTCTTATATAACTATTCTTATACCTAAACTGCCAAGAAATTTTTTAGTTTAAAAGTTAAGCTCTTGCTCAAAGAAAACCCCTAGCTACACTTCCAAAATGGTACAGTCTACTACAGGTAGGTTCTCCTCTATAGCTGCATATTCCCATAATTTCTTCCATTCCTTAAATCCTAAAATCTTTTCTATATAATTTGATGGTACAATTTTTTTAGAATTTGCCATAAAATATAATTTCCCATCTGCTGATTTTGTCTCTCCCTTGTATGTACTGCGCCATAATCAATTTTTGATTTTCCTGTGCCATTCATAATCAGGCCACTATGGGTGAAGTACATCTTAATTTATAAACTATGGTTTATTTGTTTCTTCATTATAGAGAAGCTGATCATGGCAAGTCCCTCACCTCTATCAACCAATTCTCACAACAATCTTATGATTTCAACCTATTATATGCGTTACTCCATAGTATACTACAACTAAAAAAGATGAAAAACATGTATAGTATTCCAAGAATAGCGTAACTATCACCAAAGCCATTTCTCTCTATATGTTAGTGCTCCTACTTGTTAGGGTAATAGCTTTTTTCTTTTCCCATTCCAATTTTTTAGAACACATAAGCCCCAATTGTTTGTGCCTTTGTCGTTATCTTTAATCTTTTTGGGCATCATTACATACATTTCATACAACAAACCCTTGCTAAGATAGATGATCCCTTGTCAGATAGAGGGCTTTGGATTCATCTTACTTCTTGTTGCTTGGTTGCTCTGGTTCTTCCATGATAACTGTGATGTAAAAAAAGGTGAATTTGCCTCCCCTGGTCCTAACACTGGCAACTATAGTAGGGCTATTTTTGCAGTCCTTGTTGCAGATGAGGCCATTACTGGTATATCAAATCATTTCCTGACCAGCGGAATGAGTACAATTAACCTTCAAACTGGTGGAGGTACTGGCAAACAGCCCATTAAGGATGGGGGCAAATGAGGTCCTTTTATAGAAATTTATGAGCTAAGAAATTTTCAGAGTACACAGGATGATGTCATGTGATATATTTTCTGCCCTCACAAATCAGAAGAATTTTTAAATAAAGATGACGTCACAGACAAAAATTCCTATAAAAATTTATCCCCTTAAATACCTTTGGGGGTCCAAATTAATTTAAATTCTGCCAGTAATAAAATAATGAGCAATCCAAATTATGCAAATGAGAGCTTTTGAGGTTTGAAAGCAAATAATACCAAATTGAGCAACCGCCCAATTTTGAGAGTCACTCAAAGCCACAATGCGAGGCACATCATAAGAGCACCATCATTCAGATCTGAAGTCAAAAACAGAATTACTAGATTTGGCAATCAATCAATATCAAAAAAGAGCACAGTGAGCCTATATTCAGATGCAGGACCTAACGCAAAAGCCCCTGAACATCCAGGTTCAGGGGTAACCACCACAAGATGGAGCTCATGGCTACAGGAATTGGCCCAAATGTATGAGGCCGCCCAAGCAGTAGTCAGATGCTATCTGATTATAGGATCCTGAAAAATCCACATGTTTTCCCCAATTCCCAAATGCTTTTTAATATTCCATTTATTTTATATCTTGAATTTTTTTAATCTATAAAATACTTCACATTTTATTTAATAAAAAACCTTTTTACAAAATCTAACATTTATCCTTATTTGCACTTTTGTTGTATAAAGTATAAAGATTACCAGTAATCAGTCTGGATTGACCAGTTTGGAAGAAGATACTATCTGCTGAGAATATCTTGGTGCTGATAGCGCCAAGGAAGAGGTTAAAGAGGTTTCTGTTGAGCTCTGAGTGCTAATATATATATAATGCCTAAGTTTATCAATAATTTCGCCATGAGCGCAGACATTCTAACCAGGCAATCATTGCTAGAAGGGGTAGTATCAAATTAGGATTTGCTTAGCAAGAGCATTTGTGATGTTATAAAAAGGTTGTCTGGTTCCTAATCTGCGTGGAGTAGACCCCTTGAGCATCAAGTCAGCCTAAAAAGATAAATGAGCTGAGATCAGCGTACTGACTTTGATGTTCACTACAGGGATGGCACCATCAGGCCCTATCAAGATCACAAAAGTTCTTCTCAAAAAAAGCTAATGATGATGCAGATATGGAGGTGTATCATGAAAAGGAGTCATCTGAACTCCTGGTGAGGGAGGAGGATACACTCTGTACTAGACTTCATACCCTGGAATTTGAAGTGCATGACCTATGCACTGATTTTGAGCGTGTTGAGGAGATTTCTAGAAGAGCCCAAATTGCCTCACTACCTATTATTAAAGGACCTTCACCTATTGTAAAACTGTAAGCTACATTTAAGAGCTTCAAGGAGAGACTTGTATTCCTCAAAAAAGAGAAAGGTGAAACCATTACCGCACTGAATGAATATGTAGAGTTCTTGGAACAGCACAACAACATGCTGCTTGCAAAGGATATAGTTTAGAAGATCTGAAGTCACAAATGTACACTGTACCGGAGCCTACCTCTACTTGACCTATAACTCAAATGGAGATACCTATGTGGACTTTTCAAAAGAATGTACCACAACAGGTCAGAACTTAACTCAGCTGACCATTATGCACGCTGATCCTGCTGTAGAGGATCTCAACTTCAAACCATAATTCAAAAAAATGTATACACCTAATGAGGGATAATTGCAGGTTTTCTACAGATGTACAAAAATAGCATAGATTGCACTAGCGATTTCCAGAAGTCTCGCCTTGTTAAAAGAATGCATGAGCTGTGAGGCTCAAGAAATACTCAGAGCAAGTTTGAGACCTGTAATATATTGGACTGAAGTGAAGAACATCTTACTCTCCAAGTTAATAATGATCAGAATGTCCATAATATTAAATAAGATTTTCTGTTGATGAAGATGGGCGAAACTTTATCAGTTGTGTATTACACTTCTCCCTACTACCCAAGGCTCAGCAGTTATGGACTACAGGAACAATGGGTCTACCTACTTCCAATACCGTTTTAAGAAGTTTAAGAAATTCATCCTAATTTGTAGAAGCATATAACTCTGGAGGTCAAGAGTTCAATATCCTTTAAAGCACTTAAGGAGACGCTGCTTAATGTACAAGGGGCATAAAAATCTGAATTTGAGGCAATGGCACCTACACCACCCCCTTGACAAGTCAATAAGGCTTTATGTTGCCAAGAATAAGGGTTACAAGCCAAAAGAGAAGAGTAACAAACCTCCTGAACGCTTGCCATGTCAAGAGTTTAAGTGCTTGTTATAATTTTATAGGGTTCTTTATTATTCTCTGCTGATCACCCCTAAATTAATTAACTGCACAGGTTTGTCATCGTGAAATTCTCTACGTCGTATGATAGTAAGATGTATTCATTTGATAATAGTATGGAGACTATTATACATAGCTGAATAGAGTACTATAATTAGGCTTAACGCTTGGCCAGTATTTCCTCTCAAAATACTTAGGGTGTCCTTAATAGAGAGTCATTTCCTAGTACCGCCTAAACCAATCCATGCCCAGATCCTCATTTACGGTTTCTCTCTAGTGATACACAATCAGCAGCAATCCCCAATTTAGCCTTTTCTCTGGAATCCCACTCAGATCCATACTCTTTATATAAAGAGCCTCCCAATTAGAGCACACAGCAACAATTTCCTTGAGAAAGAATAGAACTTGAAAAATGTACTCTGATAAAGTATATCTAAAAATAATCAGCCTTTTTTGTATATTTTATTAGTGAATCCTTAGGGAAATTTATAGTGGGATTTCAGCGTTCAACCCTCAGTTGTCACCTCCTCAATGAAATGCAGCCATTGGTGTTGAATTATCCATCCTTGTATCAACAGCAATGGTTTTCCACACCCTGGCTAAGATTCCATCATTGGACATCCTTGAGACCTAAAAATGTAAAGAGTCAGAAAACGTGTTTCTAACGTTTTCCTCTTAATTTCAGTGAACCAACCATATTTGGCAAGCAACCTGATTAGGTAATGGGACTTGTTACCTATTAAGGCAGGTTGCAAACCAACTGATCAATATGCTAGTTGCAGGTGGCATCACTCGCCTCAAAACTTAATCCTTAAATTCCCAATTTGTCAGTGATGAAACCTGACTGATCCCAATTGGTACACCTGATAGTTAAACATAGATCAACTATCAGATGCCCCTATTTTGTTGGCAACTCTGCTCAATGAGATCTTAAGCATTCATCCAGATCAATCCCTGATGTATCTGTCCCAGGCGATTAACCTAAAATCCCCAAACATTGTTACCCCAAATTATGGTCAACTGATATCCAATTCACTTCGCTATAAGAAATTATCCCCTAGCGACCCCTGGTAATCTAGTCAGCTTGGAATATGGGCAAAAATCCCAAAAGTACCACAAGTGCCACCAACTTGGGCACTTTATTTAATTCTGTCCATTAGTTACTGCCATAAAAAAAGAGTCAGCTCATAAAGAGGATACACCCAAATCCATAAACTGGGAGGATCTCCACACTGAGGGTGAGGACAACCATGAAGATGAAGACTTAGCTAGTGAGGTTACCACTTTTGGGGCAACTAGCGCGGTGGCTGTACAGTCTAGATTAAAATTTCTTGGTACTTATGGATCTGCATCAAGTGATTCCTATTTGGCTCAAGAAAACAAGTCTACCCAAGTGATCAATTCAATTAAAAAAGGTGGTCAGTTGGTTGCGTCTACCTTAAAGAATGTGGCGCCAGATGTTGAAGACGCTACTAAGGCCAATACAAGCGATGTTGCTTTAAGAAAGTTTGAGGAATCTGCCACTGGCGACCTGATCACTGGAAGCCCTTTTTGCAAGATCATAATGAAGGCTGAAGTAATTATTTAAAAGGTGTGCTTTTAGCAGTGCTAGACACTGGGGGTCCAGTTAACATTATCTACTCCAAACTTATAAAAAACTCAAGTTTATTCCAACATAGACTACAATGTGAAATACTGCACCGCTGGACCTGACGTTACCCACGCCTTAGGAGCATATATAGCATTACTATGAGCTTTGGGCGCATGGTCCTGACGGCACCTGCAGTAGTATTAGACAACGACCACTATGATTTACTGATTAGGACACAGTTTCTACTGATGTTTGGAAGAAGATTAACTTCGCCACTAGCACAGTTTGCATCTTGAGCTATCAACTCCCCCTAGTATCCAAGGATGAGGATGTCAAACCACAAAAACAGTATCAAGCTGGTAAAAATGGACTAATCAATCTTTCCCACTCATTACAACTTGACAGAGAAAGTTGTAAAGCAACTTCTGCCTACCGTGAGCTCAGAGAAAGGGCTTCCTCTGAGTGTAAGTGAGACCCTAGAGAATTGACCAGGGGACCAATGCAGAATGACCTTGTCAATCAGTGTAAAGACTCCGCCTGACACCATTTTGGAAGTTACAGTTGAGATGGAATCAAGAGCAAAGAGTTTAGAGTACTACCAGGTTTCTACAATACCACCTACTCTGAAGAACTAAACCTTGCTTTGGGAAACATCGCTACCTAACTAATCTGAGTTAAAAAAGGAAAAGTTGTATCACTAGCCCAACTGAAAGTTGCCAAGGTATTGAGTTTATACATGCATTAGGATGTTTCAACAAGCTCAGGTTCGGGTATGTGAACCCTAAGAAGCAAAAAAGAATTAGATAAATTTTTGGTTGAATTTAAAACACCTTTAGCACTGGCCCCAATAATTATGGCCTGTTTGAAGGTGTTAAGATTTAGAGACTTTTGATTATCATTAAAGACTGATAGCTCCTCAAAAGTTAACTTCAAAGATTTGATCTGTGCACAATTTGCGTTGTCTGATAGTAGTTGGTAGTTAATTGATAATAGTATGAAGACTATTATCTGTAGTTGAATAGATAACCTGTTGTGGTCCAATGATAAACCTTTAATTCCCCTAAAAATACTCTTGATATTAACTGTAGGGATTACTTCCTTTATCCGCCTAACTTGATCCACTCTCAGATCCCTAAGTTTATGGCCTTTTGTCTCATCACATGGAATCTACAGCAATTCCCATTTAAGTTTAGCTTTTCTTCTAAGGATCCTTGATCCTTACTCTTTATCCTACAAAAGAGTCATCAATTAAAGCACACAGCAATAATTTACTGAAGATGAATAGAACTAAAACCAATAATGAATTCTGCTAAAATGGACTTTTTATTAATAAGAATTATCAGGAAATATATAGAGGGAATTTGGCACCCAACCCTTAGTTAGCGCCTCAGCCATGAAACAGAAGCTGTTGCCATTGAGCAACCCTTTGACGTCTCACCAGCAATGGCCTTCTCTATCTGGTCAGGATTCCTTTATCAGACATCCTTGAGACCTAAAATGGACAGAATCAGAAAACGTGTCCCTAATGTTCCCCACTCAATCTCAGTAAACCAACCATATTTGGCGAGCAACCTGCTTAGAAAATGGGACTTGTTACCCCAAATGGCAGGTTGTGAACCAATTGATGATTTGCTAATTGCAGGTGGCATCACTTACCTCACAACTTGTTCATTAAATTCACAATTGGTCAGTGATGAAACCCAATTAATCCCAATTGGTACACCTGATAGTTAATCATAGATCAACTATCAGATGCCCCCATTTTTGTCAGCAACTCTGCCTGACAAGACCTTAAGCATTCACCTGGATTAATCCCTGATGGATCCAAACCTGGAAAATTACCCAAAATCCCCCAAACATTGTTTTCTAAAATCAGGGTTAACTGATATTCAATTCACTTGCCATCAGGAATTATCCCCTAGTAATCCACGGGTAATCTAGGAGGCTGGAAAGTGAAGAAATTAATAAAAGGGAAGTTCATAAGATGGACACCGGTTCTGCAATCCCCTTCAAGTCTAAACCTTATCACCATCCAAAGACAGAGAACGCAGTCATTACATAAGAGCTCAAACAATTTAGCCAAATCCAGTCTTATCCATCCATCAAAGAGCCTGTGGGCATCTCCTTTGTTGCTTGTGCGCAAAAATGATGGACCCATAAGGTAGTCATTGATTACCGCCACCTAAACAAGTTAACAAAGAAGTACTTATACCTTCTGCCATGCATCAACGATGCCTTGAAATTCCTGGGTGGCGTGAAATGCTTTTCAGCAATGAATTTATTCAGCGGCTACTGTAAAATGGAGCTCTCTCCAGAGGACCAGGAGAAATGCGTCTTAATCAGCAACCAAGGGTTGTTTGAACCCATGATTATGCTGCAGGGGCTCTATAACGCTCCTGCAACCTTCTAATGATGGTTACCATTTTCAGTGACATTAAGTTATCAAGTTTGTTAATATACTCCAACAACATCACTGTGTTCAATTGCGCGTTTCAATAACAATTTCAGCCCCTTGAGAAGACTTTAAGTGGCTGCTCACATACATTCTGAAACTGAAGAGAAGCAAGTGTACTTTTCTGAAGAGATATCTGAAATTTCTGGGTCGTGAGATTAACCCAGCTGGAATTAAGCCTCAGGATGGGAAAGTGAACACAATCATGACTATGGAGTCATCAAAAAGTATGAGGGATGTATAAGTGTTTTTGGAATGGTGGGGTACTACAGGCAGTCTAACCCCCTTTTACAGACTTGGTGGCGCCCCTTACCTACCTGTAGATTATAAAGATGAAGTTTGAATGGAGCCTGGAGCAGGAGCAGGCATTTGCAGAACTAAAGGCATGATTAGTAGAAACATTAATCTTGGCATATCTTGACTTTAATAAGACCTTCTAATTGTATACTGACGCCTGTGATGTGGGACTTGGCGCAATCTTAGCACAGCTGGATGAAGACAGGGTAGATCACCCAAATATAGTATCATTTCAATGTATTCAGCAAAGCTGAAAAGAGATACACAGTTTCAAACTTGAGTGCCTGGAAATAATCAGAGCATTCAAGAACTTTAGGCCGTGTCTATATGGAGTAAATTTTAAAGTAGTCATGGATCATGCGTCACTCCACTGGTTAAGAAACATGAAGGATTCCAATTGATGCCTCATCCGTTGGGATGTCCTCCTCCAAGGGTATGATTTTAAGTTCATACATTGAGCAGCAAACAAACACCTCAATGCAGATGGCTTGTCAAGGTTACTAGTACTCCACCTGCAGGTTCCAGATAGTGATTTCCTGTATGACCTAATTGGGCTTCCTGAAGAGGAACGGTAGGACAAGGACAGAATAGTTCAAGAGCGCCCTGCGCAGATGTTCTAAAGATACCTGGCGCGTCAATGAGAATCTGCAAAAGAAGGTTTAAGATGAATGGTATCCCTACATATGGCCCAATGATTGCATGTAAATAGTGATGGAGGTTAACAAGCATGTGGGCCATGGACAATTCCATAATATGTGGACATACCTCAAAAAAAGGTTTTGCTGGGAGTGCATGTCCAATAAAGTACACCAAGCCTTAGAGTTGTGTGTACCTTGCACCAGTTTTTGCCAACTGAAAAAGCGATTTGAGTTTATTCCCATTCCCCCACCACACCATTCTGAAATATCTCTATTGATGTGGTGGGATCGTTTCCAACAGCATCCAATGGCGCCAAGTTCATCCTGGTGGCGAGGGATTACTTCACTAAGTGGATCAAAGCATCTGAGGTCAAAACATACAAAGCAAACCCTACTTTCTGTTTCATGTACAGTCAAGTAATCACTAGGCAGTAACGCCCTCAACTTCTACTAAGGTATAATGAAATGAACTTTACCTTGGACGTGGCAAGGAAATTGATGGTTCTTGTAGAAGTGAAGCAACAGTTCACTACCCCTACAATTCATCCTCCGATGGTAGTGTCAAAATAGTGAACAGGAACCTAGGAAGAATTTTGAAGCTTATGGCTCTTAATTTTAAGCTAAAGTGGTACCAGTCACTCCCATCAGCGCCGTTGGCTTACAAGTTAGGCTATCATCAAATTATTGGAATGTCACCCTTAAAAGCCCTTTATGGGTGAAAGGCCGCGCTGCCTACCCTCCTGGCACTGATCAAAACAGTGAATAGAAAGAACCTACTACCTGTAATTATCAACAAGAGCTAGCAGAAGAGCGTATATGATTACAGTTAGAGGCTTCAAACAATAATGAAGCGAGCCTCTCTTCAAGTCAACAAGAGATCCAGAGAAGAACAAATTACCTAAGTTTATCATAGGAGAAAAGGTTTGTTTTGACTGTGAAGAACACAACCAGAGAAACTTCAGGCTATTTGGACTGAACCTGCGACCATTTTAACTAAATAAGGATATAGTATTCCATCCAAGATGATGATACCAACATTTTATATAACAGAGTGCATGCTTGGCATCTCATATCATTCCCCAGGTATCATCTTGGAAGAAGTGTCATGGATGAGGCCGCAACTGGTGTACCAAGCCATTCCTCAAACAGTGAAATGAGTACAATTAATCTTCCAAATCAGAGGAGGTACTGGCAAACAGCCCACCACAAATGGGGGTAATTGAGGCCATTTTATATACATGGGCGAGCTAAGAAATTTTCAGAGTACACAGGATGATGTCATGTGATATATTTTTTGCCCTCACAAATCAGAAGAGTTTTTAAATGAAGATGACGTCACTGGCAAAATTCCTATGAAAATTAACCCCCTTTATATACCTTTGGAGGTCCAAAATAATCTAAATTTTGCCAATAATAGAATAATGAGCAATCCAAATTATGAAAATAAGAGCTTTTGAGGTTTAAAAGCAAAACATACCAAATTGGGCAATCACCTAAACTTTTAGAGTTACTCAAAGCCACAATGCGAGGTGCATTATAGGAGCTATCATTCAAATATGAAGTTAAAAACAGAATTACTAAATTTGGTAACCAATCAATATCAAAAAAGAGCACAGTGAGCCAATACCCAGATGCAGGACCTAGTACAAAAGCTCCTGAACATCCAGGTTTGGGGGTAACCACCACAAGATGGAGCTCATGGCTACAGGAATTAGCTCAAATGTATGAGGCCGCCCAAGCAGCAGTCAGATGCTATATGACTATAGGATCCTGAAAAATTCTCATATTGAAACCCCAAATCACTAAATACTTTTTAATATTTGATTTATTTTATATCTTGAATTTCTTTTAAAGTATAAAATACTTCACATTTTATTTTAATAAAAAGCATTTCTACAGGATCTAAAGTATATCCAATTATTTGCATTTTTGTTGTATAAAGTGTAAGAATCATCAGTAACCAGTCTGGTATTGACCAATTTGGAAGAAGACACTCTTTTTTGAGAATACCTTAGTGCTGATAACTCCAGGGAAGAGGTTAAAAAGGTTTTTGTTGAGTCATGAGGGCCAACATATGTCAAAAATGTCTAAGAGTGTCAAGAATTTCGCCATAGATGTGGTCAGTTGAACCAAGCAATTGATGCTACAGGGGGTAGCACCAAATGAGGATTTGCTTAGTGAGAGCTTTTGTGATGTTAGTGATGGTTGTATGGTGCCTAAAATGTCAGAGTAGGCCCTCTGATCAGTAATTCAGACTTTAAAATTAAGCAAGTTGTCAACCAGCTGACTATCCTCAATAGCTAATAATTTTAAATTAATCCATTTCTTGTATTTTTGTTTAATGGAAAGGTTATCCCTAAAATTAAAGATTTTCTTTATGGAATGGTTCTTTCTTCATCCATGACACTTCACCTTCACCTGAATATTACATTTCAGATTTACATTAGACAAGAAGTTTATATTCTATATATAAAATGTAATCAACAAGCATATTGAGAACATCTCTAAACTGTTGCCAATTTCTTGATGATCCAATAAAGTGTAAGGTGTTGGGGAGCGCAAGTTCCTTTGATGAGCACTGCACAATTTCTGATAAACCACCTGAGGCACTAAGAAAACAAGATAAAATGGCCCCACAGCCCCTATCCAACTAAGGCTCAACCATTTTAGTGATAGCATGTTGGCTGTGATGCTCACCATTATGCTTGAAATGCCTTTTAAAAAATCAAAAAAAACTTAAGATAATCATAGCATCAAAGGTTATATTAAAAACTAGGGAAAAGGAGAGAACAAAATAGACCAGTACCCTCACAAGTGAGAGCACTGGCCTATATAAGGGAAGAAGTTTGACAGCATTTGCGCTGATCTTGGGCATTGCAACTAATTCTCAGATTGCAGATTTTTTTTGTGCTTTTAATATTATGAATAGTAAAAAATTTTAGGAATAAGGGTTGAAAAAAATTATGTAAGCATGTCATGATTGGCTGCTCCCTAAGTAATTTTTCTAAACTTATTCAAAAATTTTAAATTTTGACATGCTCCACCTCATTGGTTTAGCAATTAATTGACCACAAAAATTCATAAAATTAAAAAAAAAGATCTTGGGGAAATAAGATAGGAAGAGTCAGAGTTAGATTTACTGATCTTAAAATCTGATGTAAAATATAAGATCATATTAAAAATTAAAATAAGGAGGAATTGGATTTTGAAAAATGGGGAGAAATTTTTGAAAAATGTGCAGCAGTAGTGGAGTAACTTACCAATAGTGTTGAACTTGCCATTTTGGAGGTGTAGTTATGGCATTTCTCTAGAAAAATATTTTATCTCTCAACATGCAACTAGATGAACATGTGGGGACTTGAGGTAGACTTCTTATAGGAAGAATGATAACAGGTCTTACCTGGTTTGTTGCCTTTTGAGGTAGGCCTAACACAAAGAGCGCACTCTCTTCTAGGCTCAAAAGGTAGAAATAGCCCATTTTGGGCTAAGACTGACCCACTACACTTAAACCTGATGCTGGTCCACAATTGGGATATTTTAAGGTGGACATCATGAGTTACTATGCATATGGCAACTAGAGGACAGTTGTAGCAAAGGTGGATCTTCCATACCTTAGCTAAGCATCATGCACCCTGTCAACACCTATAAAGGTATTTGAATTTAACAATACCTGATTATCCATCAAATCTAAGCAACGCTTTATTTAGCAGGGTTCTCATATGGTAATAAATAATTGGGTCCTTGATTTAATCTGAATGTTACATGATGCATCCAACATGAGCCCTATACTCCTTCACCCCAGGCTTCCAATAAACCTTATTTGAATCTATAGACCAGTTAATGGTTTAGGCCTCAGATGGAAGACCAACTCAGATATTGAGGCTAATTGGCTCATACTTCTAGTAAAGGTTTTCCAGTTTCTATGGTAAAGAGCTTATCTAGTTAATAACACTAAGCAACTTCTGTTTCAAGATTCTTGGCCACTAATCCACGGATTTATCTAATTTTTACTTAGAACCATTTTATCATGGTATCCACCTGTTAATAATCCAATCTGATTATATGAGATAGTTTTCCTATACTATCTTATACTACCCTACACCAACAGGCTGTAGTTTAACATGAAGTTTCTGAAGTTGCTTAGTTTAACTGAAAGTAGTAATCTTAGATCGCTGGGATGTTTTATTGGAAAGTTTTAATAATTTCTAGGTTGATGTAAAGGTTATTAAGTACATATAATGTACAGTGTACTAGCTTGAAATGGCAGGTATCAATTTAGTCAGTGCTTCCACCTCCATCACCTTTCAAGTCTGTCTCATTCAGGCTCATTAGACTTCCAGTTGTATTAATACAGCCTAAAGTTGAAGCTTAAGGTTTTTATTATATTTCTCTACAAAATTCACTAATTATATCCCAGGAAAAATAACCATTTGTTACAACAGATATACGTTGAGATTACCCCCCCACCTGAAGGTGTTAGAGAATGAGAGTTGAGATCTGTTCCTGAATTATAGTAAAATTTTGGTATCTTACAACTTAGGTACAGGGGTATTACCTGCTACAAGCTGATACCTAATAAACTTCTCCCAGGCTTATGATGGTGGGTGCCACCTCCAAGGATCTCACATCATGGTAAGGAGGCCCCAGACTTAAGTATCTAATCATTACCAGGGCATAAATCCATAAACCTTAATTGTAACTAATCAGGCCATATCTATTGTGCTTATATGGTTAGAAATAATTCTCATGTGGTGGTTGCTATCCTCATGATCTAAGATCTTTTATCACTGCTATCCATCAGTTACATCTATAATTGGTGTGGCGGAGGTGATACCAGTTAAATGGAGGGGTTTGTAAGGTTAGCTAGGGTACTCTGATGATAACGTTTGCCTCAGTTATGGGCTAAGATTTGAGAAGATGTGGGCTGATAACTCACCATCCCTCACCCAAAACTCTATGGAAAACAAGCTGCGGAGGGAAAGCTGGAGTTTAGATGGGGTAAAGCTTTTAAGTTCAAACTGGGGCCAATAATGGATATAGGTAAAATTCACTTATCACTTTTTTCACTTGAGTTACCATGAACTTTAGCAGCTGGTTAACTAGATGGTCAATTTTAATCATCTCAGCTTATTTAAAGTAATTGAAAGTGGGTTGGTATCAAAGGTATTTCATTTGATTTATTTAGCTCAACTCATCAAAAAACATTAAATTTGAGGGTGAAGTTGATATACTTTATGCAATGTGATAGATTATCATCCATTATAAATAAAATATCTATTAAGATTTTCAATTAATTTGACTGATTTAATTGAATTTACACAATAATATTTCAGGAGTCCATCAGTCATTGGTGTAGGATTTTATATGATTGGCTCCAAAAATTTTAGCTATAAATATTTTAAGTAAAAATGTGGTTGTGCGTTTAAATTAGATGGTTACAAGTCATTAATGATTATTGGTTGTTTTGAAATCAATCATACCATGACTAAATTTATAATATAACATAAAGGTAGTATTTTAGTCAAAAGTGTTACTAACTGTTTACTTTTACAATTTAAACAATACCTGATCATCACATTGTCATACTTTGGAATAATGTTGATCTGTTTGGGGAAATAGTATCAGTATCAACTTTAGATACCAACTTGGATCATAGTTAAGAGCTGAAAGTTTATCTGAAAACAATTAAACTAAATCCAACTTATGTCTATCCTAGGAAATTATCAGTTTATCAGCTAAACTTTGGTCAGAAGAATCCCCATTCTGATATTTTGGGTTGGGAACCACTAGTACTAAAAAATCCCCATTCTGATCAGAAGTTTGGATTAAGTAAGAGATCAAACAATATGCAGAGAAGTTCTATGGCATTAAAGGAAAGTGCAGAATTCTCTAAACTAAATCATCAGAGTTTCAAGATTGACATCAAAAATGATGTAATAGTTATTATTTCATTATTTTTTAGCTTCTTAGTATTTTCAAATAGTTTAATTTAAAATATATTACAAAAACATATCGCTAAACAAGTCTATTCTAGCAACCCTAAACTTATTATAAAAGGAATGAAAGTTGCCCTAAAAAATCCAATTCCAGCTTCATACTCAGATTAAATGAATAAATTTGCAAATATATAATTTTATATAAAAAATATACTATAACATGGATCAATTCACCAATACCAAGGCTCAGAACTCAGACGCTTAATTTCATCCTTGTTCTCTTTATCTTGGAACCATGAAGCACTAGTGAAATGTATATTTTTCTAACCATAGTTTAATGTTTCACTCACCTTCGTTAAAGTGGTATGCGGACAAATTTCCTATTCATTGGAGTACTCTCTTTACTATGGACAACTACTGGTCAGTCCTTACAAACACCTTTTGTCAACCATTGGAAAGAACCAGTATGTTACATTTACTTAAAACTTTTAACCTAACAAATCAATTAAATACTACTAACCATTTGGGTAAACCATTGAAACCAGATTCTAATCTAGAAATGGTGTGTGTAACAATCAAAAAATACACATGGATTTTTTTAATGTCAGGACTTAAAAATCTGCTATGATGATGGTTGTAATCCAAAAATTACAATCTATTCTAAATGTCAAATTGAGGTTTATGGGGTTATTTTTAATAGTATTATATTTCTGGTGGGTTTCAAATAAAATCAGGTTATTTTGATCCACCAGCGGATAAAAAAAGGGATGCCAGCATTTGTCAAGACTTTCCAGCGCATAATTTATTATTAATTTGCGTAGCTCTTGCAGGGCTATTATTTAACAAGTGAGGATGTGTTCCCCTCTTTTCTCACTTGAAAATCCTACATTACTTATTTGCTTTTTTTAAATAAAGCCCAAACACTTATAACAACATTATTATGAATTTATCTATTTAAATTCATTTTTAGTGGGACCATAGGCCACAATAAGCCAAGGTAAGTGAGGGGTGTTTAATGTCCCAGAATGCCATAAGGGTGGTCACACAACATGAATGGAGTTGTGCTAGGGTAGTTCTGAAGGATAACTGGACTGAGTAAGTACCTGGATGTCTTCCCCAGAGAGGGCCTTAGGCTGTGATAAGCCAGGGTAAATTTGTAGCTCAAGTGGCGCAGTCCTATAAAGCCCACTAGGTGACAGAGGCTGGTGGTTATGGAACGTCTGCTGCACCTCACCCTGTTAGGGTATATTTTGTGTATTAGTATTTCTCAGCGTGCAATATTTGTGACACCTCTAACATGGTAAAAACTTTGCTGTTGGGTATCATTTGAGCCTTGATGATTTGCATGCCAATGCAACCTAGGCTTCCAGAGTATCAAGGCTTATCCCACCCAGCATAGGCTTACATATGCAAGGTGGTGAACAGGGTCTTGGGAGCCTTATTTTTTACATTAATTCTAAGTCATTCCTTCTTGGCAGGTTGTTCACTAGGCAACCCAAAAGACAGCATGGCGGCAATGTCACAAGAATTGCACTGGGCCCTCAAATCCTCTTTCATGTTGTTCTGGCTTTTTAGAAATGAGAAAGGTAGTTTGGAGGTGATCAGTTGGACCGCTTTCAGTTAAGGCCTCTTGCGTCTGTCAGTGGATCTCCAGGAGGAACTTCAACGCTTTTTAGGAACCTTTAAGGCGTGGGGGAGCCCGTTATCCATGTTGCCAAAGTGTCAGGTTCCAATCAGCCACCAGATGAACCAAGCAACTGCTGTCCATGTGGGTCCACAACCTTTTATCTAACTCAGGATCAATTATTTCAGTGGGAGCATTTTGGCCATGATGCACTTCATGCTGCACCAAATGCTCTCAGAAAAGGCAAAAACTTCAAATATCAGTGGGGGTAAATTATTTTTATTAAAAAACCAAAGAAATACAATATAATAGGCCAGTACTCTCACTAGTAAGGGCATTAGACTTTATATAGGGAAAGGGGTATTACAGTTTGTGGTACTGTTTTTGGGATCTGTGGCTCTTTGATTGGCATCTTCTCTGGCTGCAGGTTCCCAGGGTTCACGTTGGGGAGGAAAGGGTCAATTTGTGAACTGTCATGAGAATTGAGGTAGGGAGAGGGCAAATCTACAAAGTAGTGCGAGAACTGTGGTTGAGAAAGGTGTTGGGGCATGCCATGATTGGCTGCTCCACAATTAAAATTTCTTTAAAGGTTTTGAAAATTTTTCTGAATTGAGACGCACTCCAACTTTATAAGTCTGGCTCTTGATTGACAGCAAATTTATAAAATCATCAAAAAGGGATATCATGGAAATAATAAAAGGGAGGGTAAAATATGAGGTTGGATTTTTTAATATTTCTTAATAAATCATATTTCATATCAGGGCCATCATAAAACTGTCAGAATTTTTGAAAATTTTAGATTATTGGGGAAATGGGTGGTGGTATTGGGGGACTTATCTGGAGTACCTCTGGCATTTTAGTATAGTTGAGAACTTTCTCTATGCAGGAGCTTAATACTGTCAATGTACCAATCACTAGGCATTTGGGGGATTGGAGTGGGCACAAATATAGTATATTTCTTAAAATATACTTGGCCTTTTCTATCTGAAAAGGGGTTGTAGGAACCACATGGCTTCTTTTTCTTTGTGGAAAGCTTTACAGAACCCTAGATTTACAGTCAACTCTCTTCTAGTCTCACACTTTGCAAAGTCATCTATTGTAAAATTGTTGATCATGTTTCCCCTCCTTGGCAGTTCTGGTTTGCACACGCTGGGATCTCAGTTTTTGAGGGGGTGATGTAATGATTTGTAACTGTACATGGATTTCAAAAGGTTGTGACTTAGTTCATCCACTAAAATAATGGTTGCAATTTCAATTTTCCTGATTTTACTTAATTGGCAAATTGAAGTATTTTGGGATGATTTTCATCATGTTTACATGACTTGATTGAAGGCACCAACTGCAAAGATAAGGCTGGGTGGCAGGAGGCCCAAAAGGTCAAGTTGCAGGACCTTCCTGACCTAAAGTACACCTTGGACTGACGCTGGGTACAGGCCAGGTATACCCAGGTTGGTCTAGGTGAGGAGCATAACGCCCAGTCCCTTATTACAGCTTAGGCATTAAAGTGGATGAGCTATCAATAAAAAAATGATGATGGCTCAATTCAGTTACTCATTGAATGGGGATTCAGAACCTGTTCAATTTACAAAATTTTCACCTTGGGTCAGCCATGCCTTCAATCAATAACTCAAGTTTAGACAATTTCAAAGTGTAGTACTCTGTCATATGGAAGTGTGCGCTTATTGGTGCATCTGGGCTTAGCATCACTTTCACCAATGGATGATTCCCCCATTTTGGCTTAAATATAATTCTTTGATACCAACCTTCCACGTTTGTTTTCCTCATTAATAAAAAACCCCTCATTAGTTTATATTTTATGTTAACTCATGCAAACCTGTGCCCAGATCTCTTTGAGGTGTCTTGCATAACTTTAGCCAATTTATCTACAATAAAATTTTATCTGCATCAGGGACACTACTAAGCCCTTATTCTCTCCAGAATGAGGTACCAGAGCCCTCTAGCCCTGACCAAATCTTGTATATGGACACTACTTTGGGTCCCAACCAAGCCTTGTTGTTCATTTGATCTTTATTAATCTTTACCATGCTTAACACCCTTGCCCTTTGTTACTATAGCTCAAGCACCCTCAGCGGGCTATCCTTTCCCTAATACTAAAAAGTTACCTGGCATTGGGGCTTTGCACCGTGCACCACCACGCTGGGAACTGGAGAGTTATAGACACTCTCCTGACAATTTTAATAACAATTTATATTTTAAAGTGGGTTCTTATAAAGTTAAGTTCCCTTGATCCACCAGCAGAAAAATGTCAGGATGCCACATTTTGTTGAGCCTTGCCAGCACCTAATTTATTATAAAACATATGTAGCTCTTATAGGGCTACTAATTATATAGTGCAGATTCATTCCCCCTTTCCTAAATTAAAGATTCTATGCATTTTGGTTTGCTTCTTCTGAAATAAAGCTTATTAAATTATAGCAGCATTGTTAAGAATTTATTTATTAAATTTATTATAAATGGGGATCTTAGGCTATAATAAGCCAAGGTCAATGAGGGTTCCAATGTCCCAGAATGCCATGAGGGCAGTTGTACAACATGAATGGAGTTGTGATAGGGCAGGATTGAAGAATACCCAGAATGAGTAGGTACCTGTATGTCTTCCCCAGAGGGGGGCCATAGGCTATGATAATCCAGGGTAGGTTTGCAATATAAGTTGTGCAGCCATGTGAAGCCTGCTAGGTGACAGAGGCTGATAGTGTATGGAACATATGCCACAACTCAGCCTGTTAGGGGTACATTTTGTGTATTAGTATTGCTCAGCATGTGATGTTTGAGATATCCCAAGCATGGTGGAAATTGAACTTGATGTTGGGCATCATTTGAGCCTTGAGTTTTTGCATGCCAATGAAATCTAGGCTGTCAGAGGGTTGAGATGACTCTCCTCCATATAACAAACAGAGATATCAGTTGCTGAATTCCATTATTGCAAATTAGATTTGGCGCTAACCAACAACCCTAGAATATTTCAACTCAAAGTTGGTTGCAAAATTGAATGATAGTTGAATTGTTTCAACTATGTAAAGCACTCAAAAAAAACCAAAAGATGAACAGTTAAGTGAGGTAGCCAGAACCCCAAAATTAACCTATTTTTGTTATCAAAATAAGGGGGTGTGGCATAGTCAGGATGTGCATCCCACTATTGCCCCTCATGATGAGGGTTCCAACCCTGTCATGGCAGAAATGCATTTCTGTGCCAAGAGGATATCAATACATGTGGATTTGCGCACCATGCCTTGGTCCAATCAAATGAATTAGTGAAGTTAGATCATGTAATCCTGACCTATCAGAACATGTGAGAAAGGTTTTACCCCCAGTACTTGGATTTTGTCCTCCACTCCTATATTTTTGCTCCCTACTCCCTATTCCCTCTATCAGTGTGGTATACTTGTCCTAAGGTTAGCTTGCCTTGAATAAAATTTATTATAAAATAAAAGACCTGCAGAGGTTAGTTTTCTGAGGAGTGGATCCAAATTTGCTTCATGGAGGGAAAACTTGAAAGAAACAATTATGAAGTGAGCTTTGGAATTTTCAGGCATGACCTTTTATAGTTGCGTTTTGTGAGCCTCTCCCATGCCATGGATTAGTCTCTTATGAGCCTAAAGAATGGCCCAGGTGAGGTACAACCCAGCACCCAAAACCAACCAAACTATTAAATTTTTTAAACAATTCAACTTGAAATTTTTAAATCTGAACCTGAGTCAACATATAGCAATTAAGATTAATTCCAATTGTTACACTCCAGTGTAAATTTGCATATGTTTAGGTGGAAATAAGTATTTGGGATACTCATTTGTTAAATTGAGCTATGTTTCAACAAAATTTTTAACTGCTTACCTGAAACCATTTTTATATATAATCAACTAAAAATACCTAACTCTTGGATAGAAATTACTTAACCAAAACCTAAAATATAAACTGTAGGTAGTGTTTAAGTCTTCAAAATGCCAACTGTTTAGCAAAGATCATTCAACCTATCAAAATCAATTAAATAATAGCAACTGCTGAGTAAACCCATCAAATAAAAAAATTTTATAGTATTTATAATTTAACTTAATTTAAATAATGCAATGTGCTATCATCAAGTCTGTTATCATATGATAATATATATATATATCATTTTTTCTTTATTTTCAACATTTTGCATTATTGATTTTAACATTTTGCATTTTTCTGTTTTATTTGAAGTGGGTTGACCTGGAGACAATACTGCACCAATTGAGAGGAAATTGAATGAATGGGAAAGGAGGATAAACTCTGGAAAACCTCCATGCACAGTGTATGATAGGCCAGGAACTCCATGGACCACCTTTGCTATTTGCTGTCTTGGTTTATGGCATTGATGCGCAACGCCAACACAGTCATAGTCATCCCCTACCCAAAGTTCCCCTACTGGAATCAAACTTGGGGAGGCAGCGGTAGAAACATTTTGCATTTTGATTTCAACATTTCATATTTTGATTTCAACATTTTGCAAATTGCTTTCAGCATTTTACAAATATATTTTGATATCTTGCTTTTAATTTCAACATTTTAAAAATCAATTTAACATCATACTTTTCAATTTTTAACATATTTCTTTTTGATTTCATCATTTTTAAAATCAGATTTTAACATTTTATGTTTTAATTTCAATATTAAACTTAAATTATAATATAATTTTTAGTTTTAATGATTGCATCATATCTAATTCTAGCTACAGACTCATTGATTTCTTCAGCATCAGTGTTTTTTTGGTAGATTATAATTTGATATAAAAGATATACAATTATTTTTTAAATAGGAAAAAAGAATGGGCAATAATATGCTTTCCTCTATTTTAGCAGGAATAATAAAATAAAACTTTGCCAAGAGTCATGTTTAAACTTAAATATAAATGTTGTAATTACTTTGCAAAATGTTATAATTTTAAATGAAAAACGTTGAAATCAAAAAGCAAGATATTTAAAGGGAGGATACCCCAGTGGTAGAATATGGACCCTCTATCACTGCCTCCCTGAGTTCAATCCTGGTAAATGAACTTTGGGTAGGGGATAATTATGACTGTGTTGGTTTTTTGCACCAATGCCCCAAACCAAGATAGTGAATAGCATAAGCAGTCCATGGAGTTCCTAGCCTATCATACTCTGTGCATGGAGGTTTCCTGGTTTTTATCCTCCTTTCCCATTTCTTCATCTCTTAATTGGTGCAGTATCATCCCCAGGTTGTCCCACCTCAAATAAAAATTTAGATAAAAAAATAAAAAAGTAAAATATTTAAATTAAATATTTAAAAAAATGTTGAAATTGATTTGTAAAATGCTGAAATAAAAATAAAAATGATATACTAAACCTTTTCAATCTGTTTGACCAATTGGATCAATCTGCTAATTTCTATAACTTTATAATTATGGTGGGTATCTATATTTTGTGACAAATTGTCTCTAAAAACCAAACCTAAAAATAATAAAATTTGGTAAATATATTTTAATTATAAGATTTAACATAGGCAGGTTTTTTAATATTCTGTATAATAAAAATAAAAATATATAAAGAATATAAACATGATATAGTTATTATTAATAATAAGAATTATTATATTATTTTGGTTGAGCAGCTTGGGTTTATTAGGTTGATTTGACAGGCTCAATAATCTTGCCAAGTGGTTAGGTAGTTATTTGGGTAATCTGTTAGGCTCAATAGTTTTAGCCATGTAGATATGATTTGGTCAATTTGATGATCATAGGTTTGTCAAGAAGTTGGAATTTTTGGTTGATTTTGATAAGTTCAATGATTTAGGCTAAGCATATGGTGGGTATCTGGTTAGTTCAATGGGTTTAATAGGTTTGCAATTGGTTTGATAACTATTTAGATAATTTTATAGGCTGAATAGTTTTGTTGACATGGATGTGAATTGGTCAATTTGATAAGTTCATTAGTTTGGGATAAATGGTTGGTGGTCATTTGGCCAATTTGATAGGCTCAATGTAATAGGTTACATCAGATAGTGTTCCATTTATCAGTATCACTAAATACTTAATCTAAACTCTTGAACATATCAAATCAAAACAAGATATCTAAAATGTTTTAAAATGGTATAAAAAAGTTTTTTTATAAAATTCATATCTTTTTACAATTTTTTAATGCATTATTGTATTATCATGGGAGATACATAAGTGCGCCAAATTCCAAAGCTCTAGCTAGTCTGGAAGGTTGTTAAAATCAGTCACAAGATTTTACTACAAACAGACACCACAGCAAGTAGTGAAAACTTTTAAAAAACCATGAAATGCTTAAGTGAAACCATTGAACTTATTAAATCAACCAAACTACACCAAAATTGAGCCAAACCATAAAAATGTCTCCCACTTAGGCCTATGGGGTTGCATCTCATTTGCTTCAAGGCTTTGAATTAGATAATTTGAAGTTTTAAAGGCTATCAAATATTAAATTTGAAACCCATCTACCCCATAATGCTCTGATACCAAGGATATGAAATTGTGGTCAGAAGGGTTAGTTCTGCCCAAAATTTAAGGTTTGTGATAGGTCACCTCATTGGAGAATTCATAGATTGAGAGTTTAGCAGCGTTAACTAATCTTTATTAGGATAGATTATAGCAGCTTTAACTAAGCTTCAGATTGGGATAGATTGGGGGTTTAAATTAAAGTATATTGAAAAAAAGTTTGATTTACCTTAAGGTGAAGTTAATTGAATTTAATGTAGGGAGAATGAGATCAACTTGGGTTCAGATAAAGTTGGTTCATAAACTGAAGGGTTAGTCTTTGAAACTATGGTTTAATTTTTAAATTATACTAGCATCCATAACCAATATTTTACTATGATATCTATAAGATTTCAGGTGATTTGAATCTATTAATTTCAATTTTATATATAGCTAGAAAAACCAGACTGACATTTTCCTGCATTTGTATATATTTATATAAAAATGGATGATCTGTATATAATCTAGAATCTATTATGCATTGTGTAAAATATGAAAAAATGATAGATGACTCATACTGATAAAAGTCTATTATTTTTATTAGTATAAATAGATGATGAACTATATAAATTTTTATGAATATTTTACATAAATGAACAATATCTTTGACTATTCCATTTGCTATGTAATTGAACCAACTTAAAATATTTGAAACTAAATTGAATATTAAGTGTAATGCAAGTGGATAAATAACATTATTAGTTTTCTGATTTGGTGTATAGATGTATAGAGTTTCTCAATTTCCTAATCTGGAGCAAGCAACATAGTTGACCATGCAAAAACATGAATTTTTTTAAATTTAATCTGGCAATGTGCAGCGACTGCCCTTGAGCTTTGTTAATTGTGTTTCAAAAGC
Organism: Massospora cicadina; assembly: GCA_022478985.1. Lineage (NCBI taxonomy): Eukaryota > Fungi > Entomophthoromycota > Entomophthoromycetes > Entomophthorales > Entomophthoraceae > Massospora > Massospora cicadina. Next base: position 26,909 of record JAKSZP010001394.1, read on the forward strand.
AAGACGTATAGAAAAGTATAGTCATTTGAATGTGAAGGGCAAAGCAGTGGTAATCATTAAAATATGCAGAATCAGCACATCTTCTCCTTTACATTTTCCATTAATTATTGTTGCTTCAATCACATTCTGCATCATTTTTCACAGAAACTCTGGTTTCATTGCATAACTTTGGCTGGTTCAGATTCTAAAGGAGCAGTATTGGTGAGCCAACTTTCAAGGTTAATATGTGTGGTGGTATTCCAGGAGGCTCCAATGAATTGATAAAATTGTTTGGATAATTAACAGCTTGATCCACTTCTGTAACTGTGTCAATGAATTTGTATTCCATAACCATACCAGAAATTTTCAATTGTATCTTATTATTGATTTGTTTGGCATCATCATTTTTTGAAGCTAAGATAGCTCACTCACAAAGCCAAACATGATTTCTGAATTTGTTGGTGATGTTCAGAAAATCTTCTTTTCAAGATCTTTAATTGATGAAAAAAGTTTAGTGGCAACAATATCTCCTGTGTTGCAGGATCAACTGGAAGTTTTCTGCTGCCCATATCCAAAAGTTGCTTAGCAAAAGTTTGTGCAGAAATATGTCCAAGTAAATGCACATGCATATTGGTTGACAGTGTAATTTTCTTCACATGTCTCCAGAGATCTGAATTCTTCCAGCATGCATTCAATACATCTGCTGATGTTGATCTTGAAATGCTGGGCAAAATTTGATGGAAATCATCAGTAAGCAGTATCAGAGCTCTGCCCATTGGACATTGATTGCTTTGAAAATCTTTCAGAGTATAATCAAATGCCTCAAGTCCTTTCTTATAGGCTATGGTACATTAATACCAAATAATGAGTTGGCATGCTTTCAATACAGTTGCCATTCCAGATGTTTTTCCAATGTTGCAAAGAGGATCTACAGCTAGATTTAAATTCAATGGTAGCTTGAGAGCTGAATGTGCTGTGCATCCTCTATTGAGTAGTGTTTCTGCAATTTCCAGTGATGCCACAGCCAGAGCAATCTCATGCTTCATTCAAATTTTGGTGAGTATGGATTTGAGAAGAAATATTTTTCCTGTGCCTCCTGGTAAATCAAAAAAAGAAGTTCACCAATTGCACCTTATACATTCTCCATAACAGTATCATAAACAAGTCATTGGTCATTTGTTAAGAGTTTTTTCTGAGCCTCAACATAAACTTGTGCATTGATGTCATATTGTTTTTCTCGCAATATATCTCTATTGACAACATTGTTTATGTCACATTCTGGTGAAGATAGCCCAAGATGGTTAAGGACTTTGTTGTTAATTGACATGCACATATCCCCAAGTGATTTCAGTGCTTCATTGAAAATGTCTTCTAAATACTGCACATCCAGGCTGGAGTTGTCTCTGCATGTTCAGAGAAGTATGTCTTTGCTCATACTCTCTTTGTGTTTTTCTCATATTTCTTTTGGATAAGAAGGTGCACAGGTTGTCAAAATTATAGTAAACAGGGTTTATATTTGATGAGCATGACATTTTTCAGATGTTTCTGCTAATGTGTTGTCCCAACGTTGATCATTTTTCAGAAAACCAATTATGAAACATGCTTTTCTGTATGTCTGACACACTTGACCATTGATGTTTTTGATTTCTTGAAACAATATTGATCCTTTGACCACATGAAGCAGCATTTTCAAATAGTAGCCTTCACAATTATTTGGATAGATAGTATATACTCATCCCAATTTGCCAGTATAAAATATTTCAGATATCAAAGAATGCCTGGTACCTCATTTTTTTCTGAAAATTTTTTTCATTAATTGATTCCAAGTGTAATAGTGTGGGACTTCATGATACAGCAACATTTTTTCTAGATTTTTTAGTTGCGCATAATTGGAAAAAAGTGGTCACCATTGTGTTTGGTGGATCTGCAGCTCTCTGAGGTGCGTTCTATTCCATAAAGTAGACCCATTGATTATTTCCAAGTGAACACTGAGATGAATGACAGCAGGAAAGCGTTCATGAATTTTAAAACTAAGAATTTGCCATACAACTTCATTATTGCTAATATAATGCCCTATTTGAAATTGTTTGACTTAATTGATGGATGCAATAGGATTCATAAGTCTGAAAACTGCCGTTTGCTACCTTTATTAATGTATTTACATATATATCTAATTAAATTAACTGAATTTCAAGAGCTATATTGATATGCATATTGAATGATTTTGAAAGCATAGAAGAGTAGAGCACAATTTGTTGGTTATCAATTTTAAACTAACATTATTGATTCTTATAGTTGTTGTGTGTCATCCATCATCTGGCTTTCATTGTCTTTACACTGGATAACCATTGCCACCAGTTTTTGTTTCTGGTAACAGCTGATGTAAATACTTTTTGGTGCATTTTCTATTTTTTATGCATAGCAAATGTGAGTTGTGTAGTCACATAGTTTATGAATCATATTTTTTACAAATCAAAATATTTCTAGATCTTTTCTGGATTGGTAAGCTCAGCAGTAATGATATTATCAATTTAAATTAGAAAATTTTGTTAACCAACCAAATTAATATATAAACATGTGGTAGACCACTTTTCTGCCATTCAATTGAATACATCCAGCAGCGAGTTTCTCTGTATATATAGTTCTTAGTGATGAGATCCATGAAATGGATTAATTTTTTGTTTGAAAACTCTCACTGTGAGGTCATGCCAATGGGACGGTTTCTGGTCAGGTAGAAGTAAATATTTAATTTCAGTCTAATATGGATTGCATGTGTATGTGATGAAAAGATCTGGACACCCATATTTGTGAACATATGTCTGAGCATCTTGAGCATATTTATGCATGTGTCTTGGACTTCCAGTATATGAAGCAAGAAGTATAACCATTTGTTCAATGTAAGCAACATTTTCATCCTTTGTGATTACATCTTGCAAATGAATATACTCTTCTACTATAAGCTTCAATTGATTGTAATAAATGTAATTGAATCATTTTCTTTCAACTTTAGCGTACATATCAAAAATAAATTGTTGGAAAAGTTGATGATACTTCAGGATGTAGTTGGATTATTGTTCTTTAATTATGATATGATATGTATAAAAAACTATAAAATTGACATTTTACATTGTTACAGCACCTGTGATGGGATGAGTTTGAAACAATTCAAGATGATATACATTCATGTGGTGTGAGACACCCCACCTATAGTTGGTCTCAATTCAGTGATGCTTATATTTGTGCAGCCCCAGTATGGTGGAGGGCAGTACCCCAGGTTTTATCCCAAAAAGTTGCCTGCACTGGATGCCCTAATGGGCACACAAAAACTCAAAGATGATATCCATCCTCTGATGCAGAAACAGTATTGGATATTGAATTGCATTGTACAATTGGTGTTTTTCAGCAACATGTTGCTTGGTTTGATCTTATCTTCAGATAACAATATCTTACCAGGTAATCTCTGTTCTGACAATTTCAGCTGCTACTTCAGGGGCATTAGAGCATTGAAGTGTCTTTCATGCCCATTCAGTGGCATTTTGTCTGCCCTTTTAATGACTTTCAAGTTATCCACTCTCACATTCTCCAATGTGGGTTTGAAATCACTGACCAAATAGTTGTGCTCATAAAATTTGCTCATAATTCAGCAATAATTTTCTGATCTGTTGCTTCACTAAATGCACATCTTTGATCAATCTCCTCATCAACATTGTCCATAAAATAAATTTTCAAAAACTGCAGATCTTCTTCAGGTAATGAAAGAAGTGAACCAATCTGATGATACACTTGTCCTTGCACTTTGAATGTGGGCATGAAATTATCATATATCACAATATCTGTCACTTCAAACACTGTCATTTGAAAGCATGAGTTAAATTTTTGAATATTCTCTAGAAAGTGAGTGGACTCTTAAGTAGCTTCAGCCACATAAGTTAGAAATGGTTCTGGTAGCTCAGCCAGTGATGGCAAATTGACTTTGCCATTGGAGCAACACATGCTAGGCATTTCTTTCTGAAACTTCAAAGTGTGACAATGTAAGCACAATTTAGCTATTGGATCAATGACAACATCATGATGCAAACTTTAATTGCAGTCTTTATCTAATTGAATTTCACTTTATTGAGATTGATTCTCAATTTTAATAAAAGTCTTCTGTGAGCATTTAGCTTCATGTCATGTATCTCACTCTTCAAGTGTTGCAGCAGCTCTTGAAGTAGAAGCTCTTGCTCAAAGATCTGAAACTCATACATCATGATGTTGAGATATTTGGCAGCTCTTGAAGTAGAAGCTCACACTCACAGGTTCTCAACTTGTGCATCTCACTCTTCTGATATTTTAGCAGCTCTTGAAGTAGAGGCTCTGATCTGGTCAGTTTCCCAGTGTGCATCTCACTCTTTAGATATTTTATCAGCTCTACTGGCTGACAGTTGCCATGCATATCTGGTTAATCTTCCAATAGTTGATTTTTTGGATAGCATTTTAAATAATTTCCAGTATTTAATGTTTGGTATTAGATCTTATATTGTATAAAGATGCTTACTGGTGCATTTTTGCACCTAAACTCCAATAACTTAATTCAGAAAAAGGTTTTTGCCAATTGTAATAAAATAATAAAACTTAAAAGGTTATTTTTCATTAAGTATGATTTCAGGGGCTAAGAAGCAAACCCTATTCATAAGTTAATGCTTGGATTAAATTAACTCAGTTCTTGGGCCAACATAGGTATCAATTCAATACTAGCTTTAAGCTAAATTAGGAAATATAGATGTTTGACCTATTGGAGCTATTGAATCTTGGCTCACTTTGATAAAATAGCTGATGGAGAGTTGAGAGTAGGTAGAACATTTCTACAAGATAATGAGTTGATATATTTAAGCCAATCACCTTGGGAAAAAATTGTTGCACCTTGAGGGACCCTTTTAAAGCTATAAAAGGGGGTGTTTTGGTGTAGGTGCTCAAATTAAAATAGAAGTGGGCTGGGGAGAAACCTCCAATGGACTTCCCAGATTTCACTGCATAGTTGGGGTAATTTGCTTACCCAAACTTGTCCTATTTTTCTGAGTATTATTACTAAAATTATTGTCCCAATTCAAAAGGTTCCACCATGAATTGGCCAGGGTCTTTTAACCAATTTTGTCCTTATTTTTATCCTGATTTTGCATCATTAAATCTCTTATTATATAATTGGACTTGTAAGTCTGACATTTGATGACAGATGAGGTATTCAAAGATAGTTGAGTTGTGTGACCCAAATATCATTTGCCTATAAACAAAGGAACAATGGTTATGCATATCAACATACAACACTCAATACAATTTGAATGGAAATGGTATTCCATTTGAAACTCACTCACCAATTACTAATTACAGTCACAATCACTATTTTATATATAGATATACCAATATCCATTTATATATAGATAAAATTTTTAAATTTATATTTATTACTATATTGGCTCATCATTTATCATTTTACTTACACTTGCAATATTAGCTTTAACTATATAAATATTTTAGGTGATAAAAAGTAATTAAATAAAAGTGATTGCGTTAGGATTAACAACCAACCTCTATAAAATTTAAGTTTAGAACCAAAAGCTGAGTCGATTATGCTAAAGGAGGTATTTGTAAAATCAAATGGGTTTTTGATTCAGTTTTGATTTGGATTAACTTGCTAATTAGCCAAATGACCACTAACCACTTAAAGCCCTTTAAAATATCGAATCAACCGAATATCTAACTGCTCAGCTGTATTATACCGATTACCATCAAAAACATATAAGATTTTCACTTGTTACATATAAAGCTTTTTATTTTACTACGAAAATAATAAGTTTTAAAATTCATAAACCTTCTCCATGAAAAAATACTTATATGCGCCAACTTTCATGGTGATCGGTCAAACGGTGTCGGAGTCTATAAAACACAGACAGACAGACAGATATATATACCAACATCCATTTATATATATAGATGGGAGATTAGATTAGATGAAAGATTGGGATGGCGTAGTGATTTGGTATAGATTTGAATTTGAGGTTATGAGGTGTGGGTAGTAGGTCAACCATCATAGAATAAGGTATGGGAGAGACTAAAAGTGAAGGGGGTATAACTTAGGGTGGTTTTAGGCCAATCGCTATTAGTTTTAGTGAGTTAAGTTGATAATTAAAATAAAATTTAAAATTGATTCCCACTTTTTAACCATTACCTTGAATCGCTTGACCCTAAGGGTGATGGTATTTTGAATAAAATTAAGTTAATAATTTAAACAAACGTTAAATTTTATTCCCACTTTTTAAACATCACCTTGAATGGCTTGTTACGAAGGATGATGGTGTTGAGGAGGGTGAGCGGCTGATGTGGGGGAACGAGCTGGAGGTTGTAGGAGGCTATCGTCTTGGCGAGGACGACCCTTTGCTCCAGCATCGAGAAGCTATTCCCCAGACACGTGCGCTCACCCCCGCTGAACGGGAGCCACGGCCCGGGGCACCGCTCCAGAAGCTGGCCGTCGCCGTCAAGGAACCGATGCGGCCTAAACTTCTCCGGTTCCGGCCAGTACTCCGGATCGTTCTGCATGGCGTAAACGTCGGGGATGATGGCGGTCCCCTTGGGGATATCGTATCCGCACAGGGTGGTGTCCTTGGTGGCGACCCGCAACGCCAGGATGGCGGAGGGTGGGTACATGCGCATCGTCTCCCGGATAACGGCATCCAGGAGGGGCATCCGCTTGAACTGCTCCAGCGTGGGCTGGTGAGCTCCACACACGCCCATAATCTGCTCGTGAAGCTCGCGCTGGATATCCTGGTGCTTGGCCAGGAGGTAGAAGGCGGTCGAGAGGGCGAACGAGGTGGTATCGTGGCCGGCCACCAGGAACATTTTGAAGTTGTACATCAGCTCCTCGTCGGTGAGGTTTGATTCGGAGTGGATCATGAGGCTGAGGATATCGGTGGCCGCCTCGTCTAGGTTCGCGCGGCGGTGCTGGATGGTGTTGGCGAGGAATGCCTCGACGTAGCTGAGGTCGCGGTACGCATTGGCGCGGAACGGGTTGCAGGGCGAGTCGAGGCGGGGTACCGCGAGGTAGGCGTACTTGAGGTAGACGTCGGTGACCCCGCGGTACGCTTTGAGAAACTTGCTGCTGTTGCCGCTGAGGGCACCAAAGTCGAGCCCGAGCAGCGCCTTGCCGAGCGCATCTAACGTGATGTGCTGGGTGTAGACGTAAGGGTCGAACGCGGCCCCAACTCTCATCTGGCCGATAAACTGGGTCGCCAGGTCGTAGAACAGCTTGATGCTAAACATCCTGCGAAACGGCGGGGAGATTACGTTACGCTGTCGCTTCCAGTTGTCGCCGTGGGAGAAGGCGACGCTGTTGCCCATATACTTGGCAAAAAGGGTGTTGGGGATGGCCTCCGTGAGCGAGGCCTTGGGGAAGGTGGCGGTATCGTTGACGATGGCGGCCACGGCCTCTTTGGAGGTGACGACCACCGACCAGTTTCCGAAGCTGACCATCCGCATCAGCTTTTTCGCCTCGGTGATTTTGCGCGTCATGGCGTGAACCTCGTTGTAGGTGAGATCGAGCAGCATGAGCTTTAACGTCTGCAGCAGGTTGAGGGTGGGGATGGGACTGATACGCTTATCGGGCTGCCATCTTTGCACCGTCACCGCGGTTAACGCCAGCACCACAAGCACAGCCAAGAGTAATCCGAACATGAGCATCTTATCCCTCAACCTCACTATTTGTACTTTGTCCCAAAGCCGTGCTAATTCCAACTTGACCCCCAAGCTATTCGCCACCCCTTGAGCCAACCTTATTCAATTTAATATCCAAGATTCGCTTAGCGCACAATCTCTACTCTCGACTCCATCCTTAATCGATTTGGCGAATTCGATATTTAAATTTACCGCCGAAATCGGCCGATCCGGTGGGCTCGCCAATCTAACCTCGGCAAGCGCCGATCCCAACACCATTGGGGTTCTGCCGATTTTCGCTGGTGGATGGGGTCGCACCAATTCCGAATTCCGAAGTTGGTTATCGCACTTTAAAAATCAAGCTTGTATCCATTCTGGGTTGACCCATTCGACTTTTTCCGTAGGGTGGGGGCGATCACCTTCAACTTGGCCGTACCTTTGATTTCTCCCGAAGCGTTTGTACATGGATGAACCATACGATTAAACTTTTATCGAAGGTTAAATTCAGTACCATAGCTTTAACCCATTTTCAAAATCGACTTGTTCGGGAGATGGCACGCTGTCCATTGGTTTGGCCCCATTTAGGCCAGTGGGTTCGGTAAAATAAGCCACCGCGGTAGAATTAACGACAATGACCCAGGTTCATCATTCTACCGCGCCTCAGGTGGATCCTTCGTATCACGGTCACCATTAAAGTAACTATGGTTCCAACCATCGGGCGGTCAGATTGACCACTCACATCCAGTTAAGGGTTCAATTTATGATCCGGTGCCCATGGTCCTCCTATCTCGAATAAATTGATGATCCGCTTAAGTTCGGAATTTATTAAACTCGGATACGTTTCAAAAATTATACCGCACCTCACAGAACTTCAACTTGGGAACTTTAACTCAGTTACAAAATTTGAATTAATTGATAAATATCCCATCCGACTGTCCACTGGATTAACAATACAGTGACTTTGGCAAAAAAGGTCAATGTGTCAGTTCATTGGATCAACAATACAGTATCTTTGGCAAAAAGAATATCTGTAAATCTGTTTAATAGATCAACAATACAGTGTCTGGTAAAAAAGAAAATGTTTGTGTCTGTCCATTAGATCAAAAATACAGTGTCTGGTAAAAAAAGAAAGTCTGGGTGTCTATTTACTAGATCAATAATACAGTGTCTGGCAAAATAGAAATGTGTCTATCTACTATCTAACAACACAGTGTCTGGCAAAGTTGAAACGTGTGTCTAACACAGTGTCTTAAGAACAAAAAAGTATGTGCACGTATCCATCTATCTACAATTTAAGCATTTATTTTTATTTTATTCGAGGTGGTCCGACCAGAGGACAATACCACCAATGAAGGATGAAGGTCCGAATTAATAGAAAAGGAGGATAAACCCTGAAAACCTCCATGCGCGGCGTATGATAGGCAGGAACTCAATGGACCGCCTTGCTATTCGCTATCTCGGTTCGGGGCATTGGCGCGCAAAACCAACACAGTCAAAATCGTCCCCTACCCAAAGTCCATTACTGGGATCGAACTCGGGAGGCAGTGGTAGAGGGTCCATACTCTACCACTGGGGTATCCTCCCTTCAATTTAAGCAGTTTGATAAGCTAAATTGTTTTAACCCTCTGGTCATTAATTAGTTTACGTCTATAAAAGTTCAGCTAAAAAATATAGTTTTTGTTTAGTTTGCATTTTTTTAATTGTAGGGTTTCCAAAAAGCTGGTAGTAACTAATAGATTAAATTTTGATTCCATGAATCCAATTAATATATATATATATATATAAATATCTGTCTGTCTGTATGTATGTATATCCCGAATGCATTCCTATACCATTCATCCAATTGTGATGAAACTGGCGAGTTATGTGCATGTCTGAGAAGGTTTATAAATTTTAAAAAATATTATTTTGATAGTAAAATAAAAAGTTTTGTATGTAACAAGTGAAAATCCTATATATACTTAGATGGTATTCGCTATATTGTTACAGCTGAGCAGTTTGGTACTCAGCTGATTTGATATTTTAGCTGATTTTGTTAAGTGGTTAGTGGTCATTTGGGTATTTAACAAGTTCATCTAAATCAAAAGTCCAATTGATTTTAAAAACCTCCTCTAGCATAATCGGCTCATTTTTTTCTCTCTCACAAATATCACTTTTTATAGCAAAAGTGAATTAAACAAGAACTGAGAGAGCAACCAACTGCCAGAACGCACTGCAATTATATAGAGCAGTGAACAAAGGCTAACCAACCAAGCATAGGGAAGTCTATCCACCCATCTGTGCACAGCACATAGAAACGGATGACTTGCCTGCACCAATAGTAATTTTTAATAATAATAATACAAAGGACACTAAGATGGACATACCATCTGATGACCTTCCCACTGGCCCATGCCCCAACACAATTAGAAATGGGGAAGGGCAATCTACCATTTTCATATCAAGTAACGATCTGGTGACATGAACAACAATGAAACAAGCAAACATGTTGATGGGTTACAGAGCCCTAATGACTAGTGTGGATGACAGGGTCAACTCCCTAGGATCGATGACTGCCAATACCCAGATGACAAGAGCAACCTTCCAGGAGTGAGGCCTGACACTGAGAACAGCATAGTCAGGAATATTCCCCAGTGACCTCAATCAGCAGGGGGGTCTGGGGCCTCACAGGGCAAGAAAATTATTGCTGATAAAATAAAAAACCTGGATGAAGTACTGGTAGGATCTGAAACTGACTCAGATTTGAATAACAAAAATTGGTGGTTCAAACCAACAGAACTAAGCAATAAAAAGGTTTCTTCCAGCATGGAGAAACTTACCAAATCTGCTCAAAGTCTTTGAGTGAAGAACAAGTCAAGCCCCAATTCTGAAAAAGCCCAGTTGGGGGGCAAATGGTCCCCGACCAAAATTGATTCAGCAACATGAGTAATTCATCAGATGGGATACCCAATATGCAATCAGGCACAATCCCTAATGAAGGCATGCCAACAGGGGGCCATAGCTCAACAATGCATCAATGGCCAATCCTGAATAGCCAATTGCTGACCCAAGCCAATCCATTGGGGACCAACCAAGGTGGGGGTAAAACTATATCAGGGACTGAATTCAAGGGATCAGACACCCAAGAGTGTTCAGCAAAAAAACTAAAAGTATTACTGGAAGGGGTGGAAACCCTAACAGCAGTTAAGTTGATGGCTAGGGCCCTGGTTAAATTTATACCAATCCAGTCTGACATGTTAGTGTTAAGGCATATCCACCCATGAGGTCAAACAATGGGAGGCCCTCCAGTTTCTGTACTCTATGGCGACTCAGTGGGTTTTTAAAAGAATCAAGCCAGCCATCGCAGCTATATGGCATGCCTATAAATTTTCCACTGGAGTGGCCAAATGCTGGCTCAACACCAAAATCTTAATTGACATGGCAGTATAATTCAAGGTGTACCGAGTTCAAACTGAAGATGCCCTGGAATGGATGAAAATTCCCATAGACTACAAGGTGATAGAGGCTGCAATCTGTGAAGATTTAAAACTGGCAGATGCAAAAGCCTGGATGGAGGCCAGCATCAACCCATTAAACACAATGAAGTACAATAAGGTAGGCATTACAGAATGATATGCCCAAGCTGGTGGGAAGCTTAGGCCTTAACCCAACAAATTTAGCCAAGTACGCTAAACGGTTCCCAAATGCATCTACAGCCCTCAAATGGACCCAACCTCCATTCCAGTGGATATGGCAATGGAATGGTATAACATTACCTTCTTCCCAGAGGAGGCACTACCATGGATCATGGCCGGGTTCAAGGCAACTGAGGCCTTACACTGATTGTACACCCATATTTCACCAACCACTGCATCAGACCTGATGAAAGTGGGCTGGACAAAGAAAAGGTGGTGGAATGGTGACCCTTTCAGGATTGGTCACTGGAAGAGGCTATCAACTGGTCCACCAATGGATTCACACCAATGGAGATAAAATACTGGTTCCAAGCGGGGGCCAGTATGGACCTAGTGCAGGAATGGGCAGAGCTGGGGTGACTAAACTGATTCACAAAATTCTTAGAGGCTGACCATTCCCAATTGAAAAGTGGAAAATCTGGCGTGATGCCACAATACTCACCGAGGCTGCAGACTGGGATGCAGTGGGGTTCACCCCCCAATCAGCCCAACCATGGATAGAACATGAGATCTTGCCACAGATGGCAACAGCAATAAAAGGGATCTCAACCCCAGACTTGGGCTGAGAATGGCTCAAAGTGGGGATCCGCACTGAAACTATCTAGGATTAGAAGCAATCCTTCTTGGAACTGATGTTATTTGCCCCATATGCTGCTGAAGGCTTCACCCCTCAGAAACGTTCCAATGGAGTGAAGCAGGGGTTCCAGCAGACATGGCATGGATATTTACAGATGGGGGCTGGAATAGTGTTACAGTAAGGGACTGGTGCCAGCATAACTCAATTATGCTGGAGGTTCTTCAACAATACCTCCATCCAACGTGCAGCCCAGAATCCGCTCTCAAGTGGTACTGACTGGGGTTCTCACCAGCGGATGCTCTAGAGTGGCAGAGCCTAGAGATCAGAGCACAAATGGCTAGAAGTATCAACCACCATAGTACAACATTTGCCAGCTTGAAGCATTTCTCATCTGGGGTTTTAGTCTCAACGAATTGGTAAGTTGGATTTTGAAGGTAAAGACCCCCACCAAAGTACCCAAGCCAAGCGCAAAAACAAAATCTTACACCACCATGGCAGTGCATACTAAAGACAACACCTGGAATGGAGCAGGGAGCCACATCAAATACATCCATTAATTGATCAGCGGGGGCTTTACAGATTGCCAGGCACTGAAATCATACTTAAAATATGCTATCCAAATCCACCTACAACTATTGGAGGAGAAAGAATGGTCTGACCTGATTCTGTCAATTTATCAGAAACTAGATGAGGTCCTAGCTGGAGGGGACTTTGATCATCACTGGTACCTGAATGGGGCTATATAGATATAGTGATCCCAGGTAAGTTGAACTGCAAGAAGCTCCTCAAAATTGGCATCAAATACAAGGGGATTTATCTGTGAATGGAGCTGACCAGATATGCCAACCAAACTGCAAGGTGGGCTACCTTCCAGAACCTCCCCACCAATCGCAAAAGGGAGTGGGTGCATGAAGCAATCTGGACTGGGTTGTTATACTATGGAAAAGTACAAGAATTCTGACAAGCCAGAGGCAATTACATCATGAAGTGCCTCCACCCTCAAACAGTGGAAGCGCTGTACAAAATAGCCCTCTGGATGAAACTGAACAAGATTGCTCTACCCAGATTCATCCACCTGCCCAGCCTTGATAGGGTAGTATATGTCAAACAGGAGGATGCCAAACAAGTGTGCCAGTTCTGCTATCAGACCAGCCACATAATAGTTCAATGCCACCATCATAAAGGTAAACCTACTTGGGAGTATGAATATGACCCCATTGGGGAAATCACCAGGGTGGGTACCAAGACTTTCCTCCACCTGAAAGCCATAGAATGGATCCCGTGCAACTTAACAGAGGTAGCGGATATGAAATGCCAGTGACAAGAATTGGACCTGGCACATAGAGAGGCGTGGGAATGGGAAATAGAAAAATGACCTGAAGTGGATGATGAACCATTTATAAATCTCAACCCCAAATCTTACACAATGGATGAGGGAACTATCCCAGGACCAACAGAGAAACGTCCAACCCAAGCAGAATGGATGGTTTGGGAGGAGGAAAGATGGAGAAGGTGAACCTGAAGAAGTCTCCCAAGCATGAGTGGACACAGGATACTAGCAAGTCAAAATCAAAGCCCAATAAGAGGAAAGGAAATACAAAAATGAATCAGAAGTTATTGGCAAATAAGCCCATGGCAACTGGCAAAAAATTTGCAGGGGTGACAAAATCAATAAAATCAGCTGGACAATCACCAACTAAAAAATTGAGTTCTGCCAATAAATTGAATGAAGGGTGTGCAAATCCAGCTGATGGTTGAGGGAGAATCTGACAGTCTGCCTGAAGGGAACAAGGGGCATCCAGACCCATCCACAAACCATCCCCATTAACCATCAACAGGGAGATGGGGATGGTGACCAAATTCCTAGTGCACAGGATGCCTGGGAATATAATCCCAGTCCCAACCAACTGACCCCAAAAACTAAATAGTACACCCCACCAACCATCAACACCACCACCATCAACCAACCTGACCTCTGTACATGACCCAATCCACAACTCAGACAACGCTAAACCTCATACCTGTGGGTTGGGCAGCCGGAAATGAGGATAGTGACTACAAATGCTTGGGGGATGGCAAGCATACAAATTAGGAGGAGGAAAGTGCACCACTTAAAAACTTAGAATAATATTGACCTAATTTTTATTTCAGAAACACAAGCTGGTAACCAAAAGGAAATGGTGCTGATCTCAAACTGTGATGCAAAACCATCCATGGTCCTTTCAGATAGGCTACCAAGCCCTATGGATGGACCACATGGCAATAGTCGCAATGGACAAGAAAATAGACCTGAAAATCGTGGAAGAAGCTCATGCTGGTAGGATCTTGATAGCGACAGCTACAAACAGAGACACTGGCAGAAGCATACGAGTGGTAGCAGTCTACACCCCACTGAAGCTCCACAAAAACCATATCTTTTGGGAATTCTTAGCAGAAGTGCCATCCGAGGTGATGACCATAATAGCAGGTGACCTGATCTGCTGGACAAATGTGAGCTAGGATACACCCAATGAGAGAATGTCCCAACAGTAAAGCCAATGAGATGCTCAATTACCTAGTCAAATTGGAGATGTGCCTAATGATTGATGAAGAGGATGATGACCCAGCCAATCTAATGTGGTGGACATATGATGCCGCTGGATCCCCACTGTCATTATCACATTTAGACTACATCCTTGTATCATCAGACCTCAGGCTGATAACGTCCAACAGCAAGGTTAGCATAAATGCTGAAAGTGACCAAATGGTCATCCGGGTGGAGATCAACCTTGATGAACCTCTGAGGAACCACAAGTGGCAACTGGCACCAGCTACACTGAGGAATGGGGATTGGCGCCAAATGGTTGATGCGGGACTGGATTGACTAGTAGCGCATCTGGACAACCGCCTGGAGTTGGACCTGCTAGAACAATGGACCCAGATCAAATCAAAGATGAAACATGATATTACGAAGTTCAAAAAAGTGACCTCCTACAAGCAAACAGCCACCGTGAAGCAACTGAAGTCTAAATTAGAAAGGCTGAGGCTCACCTGATGAGACAGTGAAGACTGGTGGAGCAAATACCAAACAACATATAAAAAGTATTGGGCTATAATGATGAAGCAAGACTCAGAGAGATGTACCAATGAAACTTACTGATATCAGAGCTTAGTGGGGATGATGACCAAAGAGGGCCTAAAACACCTCAAGGAAATCCAAACTAAGGCTAGAGTATGGGAAGTGGACTCAACGGATGGGGAAGTATAAACAGACCCCAAAATGATCAAGCGCAAAGTTGAGCTTTTTTATGGCAATCTCTTTTGACAAAGAGAAATGAGCAAATTGGTGACAAAAACCCTTATTGATCTGGCCAAGATGGCACTGGGTGGCTGTACGCTGGAAGACATCACCAAGCTATCCGCTGAAATCTCTATCAAAGAAAGTTAAGAGGGCACTAAAGGAGTTACCAAGAATGAAAGCACCAGGCTCCAACAATATGTGTGCAGAAATATACAGCATATTCTGAGACCACATTGTGCTGGAGCTCAAAGCCCTCTTTAACCACTGTTTGAACAATGACAAAAAAAATTCTGGGAGGCCATGAGACCCAAATTGTACTTTTGTACAAAAAAGGCCTCAGATGCCAACTTTGGAACTGGCGCCCAATTGCACTATCAAATGCCAGTTATAAACTGCTCACACGCATACTATATAATTAGCTGATGGCAACAGCACCACACATGCTCCATAGTGCCCAGCACAGCTTCATCAAAGGCTGTAGTATCTGGGACAGCATAGGTTCAGTCCAGAGCATACTCCAGGATATGAGGGGCATCAAACATGGATACCTTATGTTCCTCGACATGGAAAAGGTGTATGACTAAGTAGCGTGGTAATTCCTACATAAGGCTCTGAAGGCAGTTGGTATCCCTGACATGTTTCAAGCATGGATAACGACGCTGTACTCAGGCCTAGTAACAAAGGTTATTGTCACAGATGGCGCAACTAACAAAATCTCTGTTGGGCAAGGTCTCCACCAAGGAGACCCTATGTCACCAATACTCTTCAACTTTGTAGCCAACATTCTACTGGCAGCAGCGGACATAAAGCTCCAGGGTTTAGTCCACCCTAACAAAATGCAACTGAAGATGCTAGCATTTGCTGACAATACAGTAGTAGGAGTAAGCTCCTTGACTGACCTCCAGGGCGCTGAGGATCTATTAAACCTCTATCAGCTCACATCAAACACAAAAATAAATTTGGCAAAAACCTCAGTGATGAGGGTCAGCAACCTGAGCTTCAGCCTGCCAACTGACACAACGCCAATTACAAGCTCCCAGACAGTCTGATACCTTGGGATACTCTTCAATGACAAGGGACCAGTGGTACTGGAGACTGAACAAGAAGTATTGTCAAGCTTATCGATCTAAATGGCATGCTTGAAAAATGCTAGACTATGCCTTAAGGAGAAAGTGCAGGCAATAAATGTCTTCATCTTCTCAAAGCTGTGGTATGTTGCTCACGTGCTGCCAATGAGCCCAAACTTAGAGAAGAAAATCAGGTCAATGCTACAAACTTTCCTGTGGTTCAAGGCAAAGGTGGCACCAATACCACTGGAAGCCCTGTCGAAACTATAGAATGAAGGAGGCATGGGCCTCCTGGACTTTGAATCTCATGCCTGGTGCATATGGGGTAAGTTGTTTCTGAAGCTAACACAGACACACATGCGCTGCCTGACTCTAGCATGGGGCGTGAACTGGGCAAGAGCCCAAGGCCTCCAAGAGTTGGTCTCCCCCTGATTGATATGTAAATGGATGGTGAACCACCCGCAGATAACCTCCCAAAAAGGTGCCCCACACTAGTGGTGACTCTGCAATCAGGCCATGCGCCATAGCGGGTGGTCATTTGTTTGATCAGACCAAGAGGCCAACCAAATTCAGAGGGACATTGAAGCACATAACTCCACAAAAATTTCTGCAACAAGCTGGGAGGAGCATAACTAAATTGCCAATAAATACGCAACCAAGTCAATCAGAATTAGGTACCAATTGATGCTGATAGAATATGAGGATCCGCTCTCAAAACTGAGGTGCAATCCACCCACCTGCCCACAAATCCTAAATGACTGGACTACCAAAGGCCACGACACCAACTATCCAATGAAGGATTGATTTCAGGCCTGAACTCCCACTTGGCTATGGCCATACAGCATTCAGTAACCTGGCAGATCATAAATTGGGCATTCAAATTGGGCAGGCACAGCAGGCTGGACTACCAGCACAAAGAATGCCCCATATGCACCAAACCGGAAGCAGACATAGCACACCATTATTATAATATGCCGTGTTTAAAAAATACTGGTCCATGATGTGATACATCCTATCAGGTGAACATTTGCCACCGGGTATACACCCATTGCAGGACCTGTTCTTTACAAAAACCCTGAGAATGGCTCCAATCCAACTATGAGCCTTCATTTACCATTATTGTGTATAGGTAATTCACTGTGAACTTGTCACCTAGGTTATGAGCAATGAGCGCCCCCATCACAGAGGTTTGGTATTGAAGACCATTCAAATTATCTCCAATCAGCTCTGCCAGATCTCAAAATTCTCATGCATAATCCCCGGGTGTTATAAGGCCACACGTTTGGCTTTCCCCACCAGATTGCTCATTGCACATGATGAAGCTACTAATTGTCTTAGAATAGTATGGCCTGTAAGCCTGCCGCTGCTAGAACTGTGGCTAGCATTGGCAATTGCCAATCAGCAATAGTCAGAGGTGCTAGAACTCTAGCAGCCCAAAACCCTGGTCCCTTTTACCCTTGGCCAAATTGCCTGTATTTCACCCTCCTCTCTTACTTTCCCTTAAATTCTATTTTAATAAAGTATGGTTTTTTTAAAAAATATAGCATAATTGGCTCAGCTTTTGACTCTAAACTTCAACTCTATAAAAGGTCAGTTGTTTTGACCTGGCATAATCACTTTTTATACACTTTTGACTGACTTTGAAAAAGGAGAAGTTTCTCAATTTGACCTCTCTCTCTATATATATTTTCTTTTCTTTTTTTTCTATGTTTTTTCACACATAACTCTGAAAACACTGGACCAATTTGGATGATCATCTTCTCCAAAAATAGAGGATGCTCCAACTTAGGTCCCATTTTACTTTTGTAAGTATTGGTCAAGTATCTGCCCATTAATTTAGGGAATAAAAAATTGGGCTCAGAAGCAATAAATTGCAAGTGTGAGTATGTTCATCGCTGGATAAAGTTTATTCTGGCATTGGTGAAGCGATAGCTTTGAAGCACTTTTGATATGTCCTATGGCTGGGGTTACATTCAAAATTTAGTCAGTATGAGCTCATAGTGGGATGAGCTTAAATTATTATAGATAGCTATCATTTTTGCATAATTTGACCAATAAACTCATCTAAATTTAATAAAAATGAATTATTTTAGATAGCAGTCAATAAATTTTACATAGATTGACTATTAAAAGCAACCAAATCTAATTAAATGAATTACTGTAGATGGTAATCAGTAAATTTGGCATATGTTGATCAATAAAATCCTCTAAATTTTTTTTTATTTTATTTGAGGTGGGCCAACCTGAGGACAATACTGCACCAATTGAGGGGAAATCAAATGAATTGGAAAGGAGAATAAAATCTGGAAAACCTCTATGTGTGGCATATGATAGGCCAGGAACTCCTTGGACCACCTTTGCTATTTGCTCTCTCAGTTTGGGGCATTGGTGCACAACGCCAACACAGTTATAGTCATCCCCTACCCAAAGTATCTGTACCAGAATCAAACTTGGGGAGGCAGTGGTAGAGGTCCCTATTCTACCACCGGGGTATCCTCCCATAAAATCATCTAAAAATTAATAAAATGAGTATTGTAGATGGTGATCTGTAACTTTAGTATAATTTGACAAATAAAATCAACTAAATTTAATAAAATGAGATATTATAATATTTGTTAATAAGATACTATATAAAATATATACAATGAGTTTTATTTTTAGAGAAAAAGTAAGGGGTCAAAAAGGATATATAAAGATAGTAATATTTAATAAAAGTAGGAAAAAGAGCCACTTATAAAAATGCACTAATTTTTTAGGGGAAAAGAGCTAGAAATAAAGGGTTTTGGGAAAAAAAACCTTCTCAAAAAAAATTTCTGGGGAAAAAAGAACCTTCTTTAAAAAAGCACTAAAAAGTATAAATTAATTGAGAAATTAGCCTACTCAATAAAACCCTTTTTTGAAGTTGGCACCAAATTTTAACAGATTTATAATAGGCATTTATAATTTATATATACTCAGTACTATTTGTATTAAGTTGCTTATAGTTTACACTTGGACCCAATCCAGACATAAGATATATTTTGTATTTGTGAGCAAAATTTTATAATTCAGTTTAAAATATGGTGCTGACTTCAAAAAGGGTTTTATTGAGTAGGCTTAATTTTTCAATTATTTTATACTTTTTAGTGCTTTTTTAAAGAAGGTTCTTTTTTCCCCAGAAATTTTTTTCTTAATCTCACTGTCAATTCTCTGTTTGTCTGTAATTAAATCTTACAAGCTCTATTTCAGACACTTATTGTCAATAAAAAATCCTTAAATTTGGCACTTATCTTCAATGACAATACAATAATTTATCAAAAATTTTAAAATTTCATGTTCAAAAAAAAGTTTTATATGTATCAAGTAAAAATCCTATATATTTTTGATAGTAATCAGTATAGTTACAGCTGAGCAGTTAGATATTTAGTTGATTTGATATTTTAAATGGTTTTTTTAAGAGGTTAGTGGTCATTTTTTATACACTTTTCTTAAACTCACTGTCAATTCTGTCTCTCTGTAATCAAATCTTACAAGCTCTATTTCAGACACTTATCTATATATATATAAATGAATGTCTGTCTGTATGTTTGTCTGTCTGTCTGTATGTCCCAAATGCATTCCTATACCAATCCAATTGTGATGAAACTTTGGTAAGTTGTTGTGTGCATGTCTGAAAAGGTTTATTAATTTTAAAAAATATTATTTTAATAGTAAAATAAAAAGTTTAATATGTAACAAGTGAAAATCCTATATACTTCAATGGTATTCGCTATATTGTTACAGCTGAGCAGTTTGGTACTCAGCTGATTTGATATTTTAAATGATTTTGTTAAGTGGTTAGTGGTCATTTGGGTATTTAACAAGTTCATCTAAATCAAAACTTTGAATTGAAAGTCCAATTGATTTAAAATACCTCTTCTAGCATAATCAGCTCATTTTTCTTTCTCTCTCACAAATATTACTTTTTATAACAAAAAGTGAATTGAACAAGAACTGAGAGAGCAACCAACTGCCATACCACACTGCAATTTTATAGAGCAGTGAACAAAGGCCAACCAACTAAGTGTAGGGAAGGCAAGCCGCCTGTCTGTGCACAGCATATAGAAATGGACAACTTGCCTGTGCTAATAGTGAGTTTTATTAATAATAAAACCAATGTTGTTGAGATGGACAAACCATCTGCCAAAATTCCCGCTGGCCCAAGCCCTGACATGACTAGAAATGGGGCTGGGCATTCCACCATGTATATGCCAAGTAATAAACTGGTGACACGAATGACTACAAAATAAACAAATGTGGAGATGGGTCATGGAGCACTAATGAATAGTGCAAATGATGGGGTCAACTCCTTAGGATTGATGCCCACCAACACCCAGATGACAAATGCAACCTTCTGGGAGCAAGGGCTGATGCCAAGAACAGCAGAGTTGGGAATATTCCCCAGTGAACCTCAATTAGCAGGGGGACTGGGGCCTTGCAGGGTGAAAAAACTCTTGCCAATAAAGTAAAAAACCCGGACAAGGTATTGGTAGGATCTGAAATTGACTCAGATTCAAATAATGAAAATCAGTGATTTAAAGTAATAAAGTCAAGCAATAAAAAGTTTTCTACTGATATGGAGAAACTTGCCAAATCAGCTCAGGGTATTCAGGTGAAGAACAAGTTGGGCGCCAACCCCAAAACAGCCCGGTTGGGGGGGGCAAATGGTCCCTGACCAAAATCAATTTGGTAGCATGAGTAACTCATTGGACAGAATACCCAATACACAATCAGGTGCAATCCCCAATGAAGGCATTCTGATAGGGGGCTATAGCTTGATAATACATTGATGGCCAATCCCAAATATCCAATCACCAAACCAAGATGATCCATTGAAGACCAACCAAGGTTGGGGTGACTCTATATTGGTGACCAAACTGGAAGCAGATATAGCATATCACTATTATGAATGCGCCATGTTCAAAAAATACTGGTCTATGATATGATACATTCTATCAGGTGATCATTTGCCTCTGGGTATACATCCATCGCAGGACCTGTTCTTTACAAAAACCCTGAGAATAGCTCAGATCCAACTACAAGCCTTCATTTACCAGTATTGTGTATGGGTAATTCACTGTGCGCTTGTTGCCAAGGTTATGAGCAACAAGTGCCCCCATCACAGAGGTTTGGTATTGAAGACCATTCAGATTATCTCCAATCAGCTCTGCTAGATCTCAAAATTCTCATGCATAATCCCCGGGTGTTATAAGGCCACACATTTGGCCTTCCCCACCAGATTGCTCATTGCATGTGATGAAGCTACTAATTGTCTTAGAATAGTATGGCCTGTAAGCCTGCCGCTGCTAGAACTGTGGCTAGCATTGGCAATCGCCAATCAGCAATGGTCAGAGGTGCTAGAACTCTAGCAGCCCAAAACCCCGGTCTTTTTTTACCCTCAGCCAAATTGCCTGTATTCTGCCCTTCCCTCTTACTTTCCCTTAAATTTACTTAATAAAGTATGGAGTTTTTTTAAAAAAAAATCTAGCATAATTGGCTCAGCTTTTGGCTCTAAACTTCAACTCTATAAAAGGTCAGTTGTTTGAATCCTGGCGTAATCACTTTTTATATACTTTTTTTAAACTTACTGTCAATTCAGTCTGTCGCAATAGCGAAGCTGTTAGTCCGAGTGGTTCAAGAGTAGCACTGGCACAGCCTATAGGCTGTCAGTGTGAACTTATCATCTGATAAACTAAATACTGTAGCGAAGCATGGGTATCTGGATGTTAGGTTTATATACTTTTAAAAAACCTGCCTAATTTGGTTCCCCTAATTGATAAAATACTTTTGGCAAGTTAAGTAGAAGTTGATTTAGTAGTTTGGAAGATATATCACATACACAATGATTTTAAATATATAGAGTGATGTTTTGGATGGCAGTTTGGTATTATTTGATTGATTCGATATGTTTCTTTTGTTTGGCCGAGTGGTTGATGGCTTTTGGTCGAATCAACTGGACACAGTTTAGTTTTGAGGGGTGATTAGTTATTGGTTGGTTTGATAAATTCAATTAGGTTTAGCTGAGTGGTTGGTGGATTTTGGTTGATTCGATTGAGCAATTAGATTTGGCTGAGTGGTTATTGTTTTTTATAGTATAAATTTTAAGTTAATAAATTCTTATCTAAAAATTCTAGTTACCTTAACGAAGCACGGGTAACTCCGCTAGTATCACTATATATTATTTCTCAAAGGTGTTTTTTTGTCGGTGTTAGATACCTCCCTTAATACTGCATCAAAATTAATGTTTGATACGCCATTTTGAAGATTATTTTTCCCTCTAATGATGAAAAATAAGTAAATTATTATTTTCATAGTAAAATAAAAAGTTTTATATGTAACAAGTGAAACCCCTATATGTTTTCGATGGCATTCAGTTTATTTTTACGGCTGAGCAGTTTGATATTCGGTTGATTCGATACTTAAAAGGTTTTGGCAAGCGGTTGGTGGTTTTGGGTTGATTAATAAGCTTAACGGTTTTAATAATGCAGTTAGTGATTGGTTGATATGATAAGTTAATTGGTTTTGGTAAATAGTATTATCTTATTTCTCAAATGTGTATTTTTATTGGTATGAAATATCTCTCTTAATACTGTATCAAAATTAATGTTTGATACACCATTTTGAAGATTATTTTTACCTCTAATGACAAAAAATAAGTAAATATCTTAAAATTAATGTTTTTATTAAAAAATTATATATTAAAAATTATATTTTAAAAATTTCATATAAAAATTACATGTATAAAGTGTCATGGTGGTGCCGAAGTCTGAATAGAATAAACGTATAAATAACGTACAAACAACGTATAAATGTATAAATAACGTGTCAATCAAATTAAAACAAGTAATACAACATTTGCAAAAGCAATGGAGCACTATTCTAACCTCAATAATATTGAGGTAGCAAGCGTTTGTTGTCATAATTTCTGAAAAAAAGTAAATTTTCTTATAAAAATAGTAAGTTTTTTGTTAAAAAATTTGTAAATATACAAATATTGTGAAAAATATTTTCATTTGAATTAGAAAAATGTTATTTTGAGATATACATCACACTATTTGTATATTTACTAATTTTTTATTAATATTTTTTCACAACTTCAAAATTAGTTTTTTATTTAAAAATTATATTTTATTTTTGTTATGTTAATACCAGTTTGCATCATTTGTTATTTGCAATAATCTATTTTTATTGATTAAGTACTATCCATAGGATAGTCATATAAGGAATCCTATTACCAGAAGTGATGTGAAGTATTTGCATGGGTCACCTAGTAATTATAAAATTAAGTTTAGATGGTCAAAAGGAAGTTTAGTATGGAATTAAGTCAATAAGATATCTAAGTATCATATGTGACATATTATCTCAAAGTTAAGTAAACCAAAAAAACCAAATTTTATAGACATTTTGTTAAAGTTTTTGGCCTACTTTGGATGGCTGGTTCTTCTGCGGTATGGTGGAGTTTCAAACATCTATTGTATGGTGACAATAGACCAGATAGTGACTATAGTTAAGATATAAACCTTTAATAACACTTCAAAGTTGTATTCTTCTGTCATTGCTTGGACAATGGCATGCTGCCCTGATCTTTCTGATCCCAAGTAAATTCTCAACTTTATACAACATAAAGTACCAAATATCTTCAACACATGCAGCTAGGAAGTGAGATTTACACGCATTTTCTTGGGATCACCCTTTTAGGCTCAGAGTGCTGTTTTGGGGGGGGGTTTGTAGCTTTTTATTTTGGTTTATGATGTCAAAGTTTAATTTGCTAATAGTGGCGCTAAATCTATATTGCTCAATAGTTTTTTTGAGTCAATTTTATTAAGTTTTATTAAGATGTGATTCAGTGGTTCAAATCAACAGCAATTTAAAGCTTAAAATGATCACAATCAGATTACAAGATTTTATTAGTAGGGAAATTATCTTTCATATACATAGCTTTTGCACCCCCCACCTGGAAAAATATACCAATTAGAGGTATTTGTAAGGAGAATGTATATAACTCTCCTGTTCCCAGCATGGCAGTGCATGGTGCACCAGGCCAATGCCATGGAACTAGCTGTTAGTGCCAAAGTGATTAGAACCCAGCAGAGGGTGCTGGAGCAATAACAACTTAGGCATAAAAATGCAAATTTTGTAATAAAAACCCCATTAAAGGTGATGCAGTGCACATATCAGAAGAGGCTAAGTGACCCAGGTTTAAGGGAACCTGGGTGAACAAATGGTATATGAGGGGAGAGCTGCAATATACTTGCAATGGCAAGGGTAACAGAGTGCAAGACCTTCTTGAAGAGGTTCATGCACAGAAGCGTTCAGAATATTATAAAATTTTAGAAATGTAAATGTGAAAAGGTTTATTTTGGAAGTCAACCAACAAGGAATGTTGGTCAGGGAAAGTTTTATTTAAGCTAAGATGGGGAAATATGGGATGTGCTGCAGGGGGCCCAAGCACTGACCCACCAATAGGGCAACGCTGCCATCCAAATTGGTGGAATAAGCCAAAACTGACTTCACTCAAGTGATTGACTGAAGTTAGATTTGACCCAAATGGGTTATTTCATAAATGGAACAGGTTTCAAACCCCCGTTCCTCAACAAACTGAATCAAACTGTCCACATTCATTTGATAAACTGTCCATTTTAACGCCTGGACTGATGTTAGGGGCTGGGCACTTGGCACCCCACTAGTACCAACCTAGGCATATTTTGCCCTTACCCAGCGTTGGTCTAGGGTGTGCCTCAGGTCAGGGAGGGCCTGGAGCTTCACCTTCTGGGCCTCCTGGCACCCAGTCTTATTTTTGGGATTGGTCCCCACTATGATGTCATGTTCACATGACATTACCCTCTCCTCCCAATGGGGCTCAACCCCCCTCCAGGGGCTTGCGCAAGGGAAAAGTTCTTGTGGGCAGGGGCCAACTTTATGGCAGCAATGGTCGGTTTAGGTTGGGATCCAACAGCCTGGGGGAAATACTTGTGGAAGGCTTCAATCAGATCTTGGGCATGCACACAGTCATGTGCTGGAACCCAACTGTTCTCTGCAGCATCAAAGCCCTTCCAGGATACCAGGTACCCAAGTCTTCTTTTAATGCGGTAGGAGGCAACTATTTTTTCCACCTCCCACTCTGGCACCCCATCCACAAGATAGGCCTCAGGAGTCTCTGGTGGGGGCCCTCAAACAACGTCAGTCTGCTCTTATGGAACACAGAGAAGATCTGGAATGAGGGGGAGATCTAGCTGGTATGAGACATGGCCCACCTTTCTAACAACGCGGTAGGGGCCAATTCTCTTTGGTCACAACTTCTTACATGGCTGCTTGATTGGGACGTTATGAGCATCAAGTATCACAAAATCCCCTTCCTTATACGCTGGACCCACTTGGCACTTACCATCAGCATTCTTCTTATACAATTGAATTGCTGCCTACAAACTTGTGGAAACCCCCTGGTGGACCTTCTTTATTGTCTTGGCAAAGTCCACCACAGCTTCAACTTTAGACCCACAGCTGGGATCCATGTTAAAGGCGGGGTTAAAGCTATGTCTGGCGAAAAATGGGGAACAACTGATCAAGGAGTGCAAGGTATTGTTGTAGCTAAACTGGGCTATGGGAAGGTGAGAAGCCCAATCTGAATGATCTATGGGAAGTGTAACACCGCAGGAACTGCTCCAAGCACTGGTTCACTCATTCAGTCTGACCATCTAATTGTGGGTGATAGGCAGTCAAACGGCAAGGGTGAATCTGGAGAGTCTTACACAACTCTTCCCAAAAGACAGAGGTAAACAGGGGTCCCCTGTCACTGATAATCTCTTGGGGAACTCCATGGAGCACAAACACATGCATGACAAAAAGCCTAGCCATCTCAGAAGCGGTTATTGTAGTTCTGCAAGAAATGAAGTGGATGAACTTTGTAAACTGGTCCACCACCACCATGATGGCATTGTAACCAACTGAGACAGGTAGTTCTACAATAAAATCCACTGATAGGGAAGTCCAGGGCCCTTCAGCTTTCTGGACAGGTACCAACAACCCCTCTAAAGGTTGACAATTTGGCTTCATTTGGTTGCAGACTAAACATTCCTTTCAGTATCGCCCCACCTGAGAAGGCAAGCCCTTCCAATTGTATGTGCGCCAGATTGACTATAATGTCTTTGCTTTACCAGGATGACCAATGGTAAGTCCATCACGATGGTCCTGGATGATTTTTAGGTGAAGTGGTCCAGCAGGAACCCATAGGCGCCCCTGAAACCACACCATCTCATTCTTCATGTGATAGCCCCTGGAGAGATCCTCTTGATTTAACTTGCACTTAGAAAGTAGCATAGTATATTCCTCTGCCAGCAGCTGAGAAAGGACTACCTTCCTGAACATACTATATTCCTCCACATTTTCCAGAGATGCAAGCGCTGGCACGCTGGCCAGGGGAGAGGGTTATTGAGGAAGAAGTTTACTTGAAGGAATCATCACCTGGGTGTTGTGAACTACCTCCTTAGGATTGGGCGCTAAAGCAGGGTTGCAGCTCAAAGCATGTGCCAAACCATTATCATTGCCCTTGGTGAACTCATACGTGAATGCAAATTGGGCAAGGGTCTCATGCCAACGGGTCTGCCATGGGGTTAAGACATGAGGAGCGCGGTAGTACAGCAAGGCACGGTGGTCTGTATGTACCCTGAAAGGTTGGTATAAGCCATGCAAGTAGTGACGCCAATAAGTCAGCGCCTCCACCACTGCCAACAACTCCTTATCATAAATGGCGTAATTCAACTCTGGCAAAGACATTTTTTTAGAAAAAATATTCCACCAGATGCTCTATCCCATCTTCGCCTATTTGTAACAAGGCAGCCGCTATGGCGAAGTTGGAGGCATCAGTCAACACAATGAACTCCTTTGAAGGGTCAACATGGCAAAATATAGTCGTGGACAACAGGGTGCACTTCACTGCTTTGAAGCATCCTCCAAAATGGGGGACCACTGAAGCACCTTGGCACTGCTAGCCTTGTATAAGGGAGCTGCTACCTCAGACAGATTGGAGGTGAACTTTTTTTTGAGGAACGTACACGTCCCCAAAAAGCTCCTTAATTCCTTGACTGAGGTGGGGATAGGCCACTTATAAATTGCCTTCTCCTTGTCTGGAGTTATCATGTGTCAATCTCTTTCTGCTAAGCATCACTTTTCGAAAATCAATTCAGCCTGAAATTTAGCTCCACTAAAGAGATTTACAAAAACTATTAGCAAATATGGCGGGAAACCCCGCAAAAGAACCCGCAGGCTATGCTAAACGAGCCAGCACCACCCCCAAACGAAGCAACCCTCGGTTACCTACCTCAGGGTCAACCAGAATCACCCGCTCTCAAGCAGCAGCCATGAAAGCAGGCACCACCCCCCAACCTGGAGCTACTCCAACTAGCGCCAGTTCACCTGATCGCACTTCTGCAACCTGCACGCCTAACAGCTCTGTGTGCGCTGCCTCCCACCAACCCGCTGGGCCCCCTCCAACCAAGGAGGTCATCACCCACGCTGTTTTAATGGCGTCTGCTCAGTTGAATGCAACTCAGCCCATCCAGACATTCACCTCCCCCATTGTGTCAGCTAATTCAGCCCCATCTATTATTGCTGATGCCGTGTTTCTGGCTCCCTCCATGAGGGGCGATACCCAGCTACCTGGCTCCCAAATCCTCAGATGTAAGGTTGGATTAGCCGCACATTCTGGTTCACTAAGCACCAAATTGGGACAATCTACTCTTCCCAATGAGGATTCAAATGGTTCGGATCTTGGAACTTCACACCAGTTCCAATCTCATCCGTCCCATTTAAACCCCATAATTGGCACTTCTCAAGTCGGCACTTTATCTCAATATGCTGAAAACGACCAATTCACCAATCAGCCAATGAGTTTTGCCCACAAAATCACAGCAAATACTCGGGCTGAATTTACCCAAATAGATTGGGATGGTGATGAAACATCGCCCTCCTCCCAATTGGCTGGAGTTAATTCCAATCTGGATGGGACTCCCCAATTTAGAGAGGCCCAACAATCACCTGGCCCCCAAACCCTCGGATGTAAGGTTGGATTAGCTGCACATTCTGGTTCAATAAGCACCAAATTGGGACAATCTACTCTTCCCAATGGGGATTTAAATGGTTCAAATTTTGGAACTTCACACCAGTTCCAATCTCACCCGTCCCATTTAAACCCCATAATCGGCACTTCTCAAGTCGGCACTTTATCTCAATATGCTGAAAACGACCAATTCACCAATCAGCCAGTGAGTTTTGCCCACGAAATCACAGCAAATACTCGGGCTGAATTTACCCAAATAGATTGGGATGGTGATGAAACATCTCCCTCCTCCCAACTGGCTGGAGTTAATTCCAATCTGGATGGGCCTCCCCAATTTAGCGAGGCCCAACAAACCGCCCCTCAATTTAATATGACGCCAGCTGCTGTAACATTCCAGAAACAAGGGAACTCCGCAAACTTGTCCAAACCACCAGCTCACACTCAACCCGCAATTGCAGCCCAAAGCAAACACAAACGTACCAAAGGAGCCACTGGGGCGTGGCAAAAACCTCTGGCACCAACGCTACCCAAAGCAGATCCCCGTGAAGTGGCATTTATTGCTGATGTTAAGAAGAAATGGGCTGAAAATAGAGCGCAAAAAGCTCTACCTTGCTCAACCCTCTCCCACGCAATTCGCCTTTATTATGGGCATAACCCTGTTGAATTCTATACAGAGGATTACTTCTCATACTTTGCAGCGATTGCGGAGACATTCCCAATTAACACCACCATCCATTAATCAGTGGAGGGCCACTACATCAATGTGGGCTTCACTGAAGCTGCCCTTGCTGACCATGCTGCCACCCTTCAGGTCATTATTCCATGTGGATCTCTTCGCATCTCCCACACACGCTCTCACCTGGAGAAAATTTCATGGGTTACTTTTTCCAACCTACCAACGACTGTTGATCCTGAGTCTCTTAAACTGGCGCTCCATCGTGGTTTAATGGAGTTTGGGTCTGTTCTTTCAGTGGACTTTAGCGTCCCCTCTTACTATGCTCCCACTCAAAGAGCTCGCACTGCTAGGGCGTCGTTCATCCCCTCCACCACTGTATCCCGCAACATTGAGGTTATTCCTCGTGTGGCGGTAGTTGGGGCATGCCCTGAGATCTTTTTTGTCAACCCTGATCAGGCGCGCCCCCGGTGTTCATGGTGTAACGCCCTTGGACACTTGTATAGTGGCTGCACAGCTCGAAAACAAGCCCTCTTAGCCACCACCCAGGGGCCTAAACCAGGCTAAAAACGATCCCACATGGCCGCAGCAGCAATTCCACAACCCATACAATGGGTTCCCATTCAAGACCTGTCCCCTGAGGCCTTACGCCTAGCAGTTGAAACAGCTAACCACACTATTGGTATGGGATACCTTCGCGCTCATGCCCCCCTTCCAGTGGGCACCCCCTCCAATCTCCCAGAGTCAACTCCCTCTCTCACCAAGCGCAAGGCATCTCCCACAGGGTGCCCCTCGTCAGCCACCCCCACTCAGGGCTCCGCGGCACCCCCACCAACCTCCACCAGCGATTTATCGCATCAACCCTCAGCTCCCAATGGAGCTATGCCCACCAGCATGGACTGGCAACCCGCGGCCTGCGGTAGAAGTGCCACCTCAAAGAGTCCTACCCCAACCCCACAGTCCATTTCACGCGGATCCTTTGCAGTGTTGGAGGAAGTGAATATGGACTCAGACACATCAAATGGGGACACCGCGGAGGTCACCATTGAGCACCCTCAGGTCCTTCCCCTGCAACGGAGTGGGGGTAGCATCCTAGGCTGGCTTACTGGGTCCTCCCCCCACCCTCTCCTTCCCCTCAGAGCCCTCAATGCTCCTCACGGATTGCAGCTAATAGTCAAGCTAAAGGACTCAAAACTAGCCGCCTCACAGCAGCAGGTTTATGCGCTGGCAACCCCCAGGACATGGAGGGGAACAGCTATGAGTCCCCATGGCAGCACCCTGGCCCTGCAATCCATTAACGCGAATGGGTTGTGGGACTATAAGCGGAGAGCCCGCCTCCTCCACAACTTCAGGTCAGCACAAATTGACATCGCTGCTGTCCAGGAGCTCCATATCCTCCCCCACGAACAATCTGCATGGAATGAACAGTTTGGAGGCAACTCCTTCTGGACAAACTATGTCGCCCTTATTGTTTTGAATCCCCAGGTTGAAAACCCATTCTTTTTCACAATATCTAGGTGGCTGCCTCATACTGGCCAAACTCACCACTCCTGACTTCTCCTTCTTCGCTGCAAGCATCTACCTGCCTAATGCAGGTCAGGAGCAAAATCGGCTCTTGGAAGAGCTCGTCCAACTCAATCTCCCACGGAATACAGTCCTCTTAGGAGATTTCAACACAACCATAAGTCGCGTCCGTGAATCTTACCCCCCCCCGCAGCAAAGGAACGCCCTGGATCAAGTCGCCTCCAGGATTTCCTTCGCCTGAGTGGCTTTATAGATGCGCTTCCACCCTCCGCGTCTGGCCTAGGTTGCATGACTATAATCCAGTATAATGGAAGAGCTTTCCAGTCAGCGTCACGCATAGATATGGCACTGATTGGCCCCCTGCTTATTGGCCGCATCTCCTCTCCCATCTCTCGTGACAACCATATGAGTGATCACAGGTCACTCACCGTTGTCCTCACCACCTCACTTAGACCGTCGCGTAGGTTCTGGCCTAGGGTTGCCCCAGCTCTTCTCAACAACCCCTTCACTAAGGAGAAGCTGTCTATGACCATCCGGGAGATTATCACCTCCCCCCACCCCACCTGCTTGACCACAAGGCTAGATGGGCGGTGACCAAGGAGGGCATCACCCGCGTTGCTTACAACTGTGCCAAAGCCCAGATGACTGCAGCTCGCGCCAGAGTCAAAAGGGCGGAAGCCAGAACTAGACATTTGGAGCGAAACTGCCAGCCTTCGCCCTCTCCCAGATGGTTGGAAGACTGGGAAGCGGCGCAGGAAGCACTCCGCTTGGAGCTCACACTGCAGGAAGGACGGGCAGCAAACTTTACAACATCTCGTTACTATGCTCAATGGGAACGCCCCACCCGCTTCTTCTTTCAGAAACAGGAAGCCCGGTCAACAGCGCAGGATATTACTGCACTGAAGATTGGCACTACAACCACTTCAGATAAGGAGGAAATCACGCAGGAACTACACCGCTTCTACTCCAGCCTCTTCAATGCCACCCAGGTGGACCCATCGGACATCCAAGACTTCCTGTGGCGGGCTCCAGAGCCGCCCATTGACCCACGGGCTGATGAGGCTCTACTGGCGCCTATTTCCATCCAGGAGGTGATGGAAACCCTTCTGAAATCCCCACAGCTTAAAGCCCCAGGCCCAGACGGAATACCCTTTGAGGTGTACCTTCTGGAACCTGCAGTGATAGCCAGAACCCTCCGCGACCTCTTCGCTGCACTCTTGGTGTATGGCGAGGTCCTCCCCGACTCCAGAGGCTCAATCACGACCCTCATTCACAAGAAGTCAGACCGTGAGAACCTGGAGAACTGGCGCCCCATAGCGTTGATCAACACAGACCACAAGCTCTTCACGAAGCTTCTGGTCAACCGCATCACCAAATGGGTGTCACCTCGCCTCTCCCCATCCCAGTACGGTTTTATTCCGGGGAGGTCGTTATGGGACAACTATAATGACCTTCACGTGACTTTGACTGCTAACTCTCGTAAGGTGAATGGCTTTGTGGCTCTCCTGGATATGGAGAAAGCATATGATCGGGTAGCCTGGAAGTATATTGATGCTTCCCTGGCCCGCTTCCATCTCTCACCCGCAGCTAGGCGCTGGATATCAGCGCTCTATGACCAGCTCCACACCAGAGTCCTGGCGCCAATGGGTTTTACAGTGGCAGTACCAGTTGGACAAGGTCTCCGGCAAGGGGACCCCCTGAGCCCTATCCTTTTTAACATCACCCTTGACCCCCTCTTGGCCTCCTTACAGGACAAGCTAACAGGGATTCTGGTCCCAGGTAAAGCCCCCACACGCACCATGGCATTTGCAGATGACACTGCCATTGCATTTGGCTGCCCTGGGGATGTTGCCCTCGATGCTGTGACCATTGAGAGGTACACCAAGGCGTCCAACGCCATGGTCAACACCTCCAAGACAACAGTTGTACAGGTCGGCTCCCCCACCTTCCCCCCACCATTTGGTATTGAACCTGAGCGCGGTACCTTCCGTCACCTGGGCGTTCTCACCAACCAACAAGGAGTTGTGCTAAAAGACAATGAGGGCTTGCTCCTTGCAGCAGTTAACTCCAGGATTGCCAGCTGGAACTGGCGGCACATCACCCCCCAGGGTCGAGCTCTGATGGCCAATGTGTTCCTCCTCTCCAAAGTCTGGTTCCTAGCGCACGTCTGCCCATTCACAGATGCCTTTTATACGCGGCTCAATGTACTCCTCCGCTGTTGGATCTGGGGCTCAAACCATCCACCAATGGCCCTCTCAACCATTGCCTGACCCCGCAATGAAGGGGGCCTAGGGCTTCTGGACACGCGATCCCACGCCACCACAATCTTCCTGAAGTTTCTATGGCCGATTGTCTGCTGGGACGCGACCCCCATGCCCCAATGGGCGCCCGCCCTCCGCCAGTCAGTGTCAGCAGCTCTGGGTCTTCCTAGAGCATCTCTGAACTCATTAGGGGAGTGGCTCACAAACCACCCAGGCCATCGCCTAAAACCATCCTCATCCCCCTACTGGAACCAGGCTCTCCTTGCCCTGAAACGAGTAGGCGCGCGGATCCACCATGCCTTCCCATACAGAAGGGAAGGCCCTGGCCTCAGCCCACGTCGCCATGCAATTGTGCACAATGGATAAGTTGTCACAACTCGCCTCAACCCCCAAGATCGTCCTCCCATCCGCCCAAGACTCCTTGAGCTCCTCCCTCCCTCCGTGAGATTTGACCTTAAGGAATTGTGGAGGGACGTCTATCACCCCATCCTGTCAGCAAAGGTGTCCAACACCTTATGGAGGGTGCTCCACTGTTCATACAGGACAGGGGACCGGACTGGCCCTACCTTCCAGCACCGAAGCTGCCCCCGCTGTGTGGAGCCTATTGACTCCCACCTCCATCGTTTTTTCACCTGTCCAGGTGTCGCCGCATTTTGGCCAAAGGCCCGCGCGCTCCTCCATGCTCAGCCCTGGTCTGGACACCCTGTGCAAGACCTCATGTTTGAGAAGACATTGCCTGGTTGCCACTGACCTCTCCGTGTCCTCGCCTATGCCACAGCCATCTGGACCATCCATAACTCCTTCCTTCGTGATGCCTTTGACCAGCAGGTGTGGACCCTTCCACACATGATCACCCACTTTCAGGTACACTTTGAGATGGCCCTGAAGGTCTGCACTATGTCACCAACCCTCCCCCGCTCAGTTGTCACTGCAGCACGGCTCTGGCGCGCAAACCCCCTCCCTTTCTCGATGCCTCCTCCCTCCCCTTCCTCGCCTCAGGCTCTTAGGAGCCCAGGCGTAATTCAATAAACATCGATGAATCCCCCCCTTGGGTTGGGACCATCTAGTACTAAAAAAATGGAGTTATCATGTGTCCCTGGCCAAACACAACGTTGCCCAGAAACGTGACCTGGGACTTTAAGAACTCACACTTTGTTATTTTTTAACGTAAGGCTGGCTGCCTTTAACCGCTCCACCACTTGCTGAAGGTGGATTACATGGGACTCCTGATCTGGGGAAAACACCAGGATATCATCCATGTAGGTGACCGCGCATACCTCTAACAGGTCCCCCAACGCTGCATCAATGTGGCGTTGAAAGATAGCAGGGGTATTTTTAAGCCCAAAGGGCATGACCCAAAACTGGAAGATCCCTTTTCTGGTCCAGAATGCGTTCAACCACTCTTGTCCGTTTTTAATACGGATCTTATTGAATGCATTGAGACAATCCAGCTTGTAGAACACCTTCATCTTCTCCACATAGCGTGCAATCTGTAAATCCAAATGGATGGGATGGAGGTCTGGTACAGTAACATTATTAAGGTTACCATAGTCTATGCAGGGGTGTAAAGTACCATCAGACTTCTCCACAAAGAGAAGAGGGGAGCATACAGGGGAGGTACGCTGAAAAAATGCACCTTTGGCTAACTTTACTTTCACCCACACATCTAACGCCTCTTCCTCCTGGACAGTCAATGGGTAAATAGGGGAAGAGATATGCACCAGATCCACCGTGAGCTTGAAGTCACAATTAAACTCAGAGTGCTCAGGGAGTGCATTGGCAGATGCTGCATTAAAAGAGAATTCCAAACCCTCTAAGCAAGAAGATATATGAATTTCTACTGAGGGATTCTGCATTGAGGCAAGGCGACAAGGGAGACAGTGGGGCCAGTGGGGCAATTTTCCTGGGGCATTTTCTTTTGACAGAGGCAGGATGAATGTGCAACCATTCTTCATGGAGAGAGACAGGGTACTCTCCTTCAGGTTGGTTCTAACGTCAAACTTTCGCCACCACTCCACACCCAAAATGATAGGAAACAGGAGGTTTTTGACCGCACTGAAGTGATCAGACAAGTGGTACTTGCCAACCTGATAGTCCACTGTCCCAATGATCTTCAGGGTGGGAATACCTTGGGACGCCCCTCCCCTAACCATATCACCTAGCAACTAACTTGGTCCAAGGTAGTCAGCAAGGTACTGATCCATAAAGTTCCCAGAGGCGCCAGTATCTACAAAAATAGTGGTGCAAAGTTTTCCTAAAGGGGAGGAGAGGATAGCAGTCAGTAGAAAAAAACCTGGAATGGTCTTTATTTATGGTAGACAATGACAACACCTCATTAAAAATTTCTTCCGCTGGCTCAAGCAAGCCATCAGAGTATGTTTTGGCATCAAAAAAGGGGGAGGGTTAGTTGGTCACTCTTAATACTGAGGCCACATACCCCACCATGCCTTCTGCAGATGCATATACTTTATCATATCTTAAACGAAGTTCTTTCTCTGCTTCCTGAGTGCCCCAGATCATGGTAGAGGTCAAATGAGGGTTCTCAGGGGTTAATTGATATACTGGAATAGGGTATCATCCAAGCTATAATAGCTAAGAAACGGCGCAAAGGATTAGATATTATTATCATCATAAAGCGTGTTTTTCAGATGCAAATGACCCTAATCCCCTAATTGCAATGGAACGCCCAATGTTATCTAAGGCCAACACCACCAAGCCTATCTGCACTGATTCCGTTGGCATTGTCTGAACACACTGGCAAAGGGAAACCCGTTTCTCAGAATAAAAATTGACTAATTTGGTGGAAAGTCAGGGAATTACAACTTATTAGACATCGAAGTGTCCAAATCCAACAGGTACAAACATGAAAGGTGGATACTTTCCAGTTGGAGGCGACCATAATAACGCCAAGTTGCTCCAACCTTCATGCAAAAGAGGAAACAGTGGTGCGGCTAATGACAGCTGAAGCCACAGCTGGCGCCCACTGTTTCCACTTTGGAAAAGGTCCACACAGAAAAAGTTCATGCACATAAAAAAAGGAGGTTGGTCAACTAATGTAAGGAGAGTGTCTATAGCTCTCCTGTTCCCAGAGTGGCAGTGCATGGTGCACCAGGCCAACACCAGGGAACTAACCATCAGTGCCAAAGTGATTAGAGCCCAGTAGAGGGTGCTGGAGCAATAACAACTTAGGCATAAAAATGAAAATTTTAAACATAAAACCCCAATAAAGGAAACGCGGTGCACATATTGGAAGGGGCTAAGTGACCCAGGTTGGAGGGAACCTGGGTGAGCAAATGGTATATGAGGAGAGAGCTGCAATGTACTTGCAATGTCAAGGTTAATAGAGTGTGAGACCTCCTCAAAGAGGTTTATGCACAGGAGAGTTTGAAATATCATAAATAAAAAATGTAAAATGGGGAAATATTTTATTTGGGAAGTTGACCAACAAGATTTGTTGGTCAGGGGAAAATATATTTAAGCTCAGATGGGGAAATATGGGATGTGCTGCAGGGGGCCCAAGCACTGACCCACCAATAGGGCAACGCTGCCATCCAAATTGGTGGAATAAGCCAAAATGACTTCACTCAAGTGATTGACTGAAGTTAGATTTGACCCAAATGGGTTATTTCATAAATGGAACAAGTTTCAAACCCCCGTTCCTCAACAAACCAAATTGAACCACCCACATTAATTTGGTAAACCATTTGTTTTAACGCCTGGACTGATGTTAGGGGCTGGGCACTTGGCACCCCACTATTACCAACCTGGGCATATTTTGCCCTTACCCAGCGTTGGCCTAGGGTGTGCCTCAGGTCAGGGAGGGCCTGGAGCTTCACCTTCTGGGCCTCCTGGCGCCCAGCCTTATCTTTGGGGGTGGTCCTCATTATGATGTCATGTGAACATGACAGTATTTGAAGATTCTAGAAAACAAGGTAAAATAGATTCTCTGATTCCCTGATACTGATAATTAATTTTATATAGATATATAAAGATTTGAATCTAATCTTTAGTATATAATTTAAAATTTAAGCACAAATTTTACCCTAATCAAATTACAACAATCTAAGCTACACTGATGAGCTTGATGTAAGCTATTGTTGAGATTTGGTTTCTTAAAGCTATTAGCATATTAACACATAAATAGCCATTGCATTATGGGACCATATAGTACTAAAAAATAAATAGCCATTGCATTTTTAAGTAAATCATTTCTAACAATAGATATCAACCTACATATTAGAATAAAAGTTAAAAAATAAATATTAAATATTATTTATTAAGTATATAGGATAACACCTCCACTTTGAGTGCAGAATTAGAAAACTCAATGAAAAGGTAAGCACTTCAATAGGCTTTAGTTATTTAGGAAATTTACTTATTAGATATTTATTTACAGTATTTCTCCTCACCTAATTTGCAGAATTATAATAATTTTTAAATTAAAGGTAAGCACTTTTTAAGTTAATAGTTATTACATATTTAAGAAAACATTCACTAGATTATATTTTGATTGTCCCCACTTAAATTTCAGATTTGTAATTTCAACTCAAAGGTAAGCACTTTTTAGTTTTTAATTTTTTAAGATTTAGGGAAAACATTAACTAGATTGTTGTTTTATCCTCACTTAAATTGTAGAATTATAACTTCAACACAAAGGTAAGTACTTTTTAGTTTTTAGCTAATTAAGGATTTAGGAAATTATTCACTATATTGTCATTTTGATTATCCCCACTTAAATTTCAGAATTGTAATTTCAACACAAAGGTAAGCATTTTAATAGTTTGTTCATATATGAAAAATATTCACTAAATATACAGTTTTAGTATTTTGCAGTAAAAAGTAAATTTTAGTTTTTAGTTTTTTGAACCCAGCATGACATTCTTAAATTTGAAGAGTGCTACTGAGCTCATTTTAAGGTAATCTTTTTATTGCTTTTACTTATTTTTTACTATCTATTGCTACTAAATTATTTAATCTATTTATAAGTATGTTTCCAATATGACCATCTGTGATCTAGTTTGTTTATTGTTATATTCAAGGTAAGTTTTTTGTTGATTATAAATATTAAACCAGATGTTTGTTTCATATATGATCATCTTTAATCATCTGAAATGATTGCAAACATCTTTTTAAGGTGACTTTTGCTTCTTATTTGATAATATTTTTAGTAATGTTATTGATTTTGACTTCAGCATAAACTATCATAATTTTCTATGTTTACTAACTTTTATCAGGCTAAGTTTTTAAATCTTTTTATTTGATCTAATATAAAGTAATAGTTTTGTTGATTTTGATTTCACCATAAATTGTTACCATCCTAAATATTTGCTAATATCATTTTCAATATAAGTTTTGATTTTTTCTAATTGATCTACTATGATATGTTAATATATGTATTGCTTATCTTGAGCTGTAATAGATTGGTGGCAAATTAAAATTATGCTTAGTTTTCTCCAGGTTTTTTATTATAAAAATTCAATCAGTATAATAATTATAAATTTTAGAGAATATTGCCTTTATTCTATTATGACTATGCTAAAATGTTTGCTCTTTTAATGGTTGGCTTATTAAGATATCTATTTCTTTAGTTTATACTATACATCACCTAAATCAAATAACCTTGAATAATTATATTCTGATCTGCACTTAAGCACCTGGTAATATTAATATACTCAGTTTGTTTAAGTTTATGAGCTTAATTATATTATGGTTTTTTATTTGGAGTTATGCTACTATTTCCTCAGCCACAAGGGCAACAGCAATGCTGTTAATCCAAGTGGCATAAATGATAGTTTTAAGGTATTTACCATACTATCATAAGCATTTTGAACCTTAGTGCAGTGCTCAGAGTTGTTTTAATAGTAATAAGTAGCTTATATGCCACAAGGGTAACAGCAAAGCTGTTAGTTCGAGTGGCACAAATGATAGTTTTTTTAAGGTAAATGGGGCTCAGAGCGTAGCGGAGGCACAGCCCTTTGGCTGTGCCTGTGCAAGCTTCTCTTCAACCCATGGGGCTAGGAAGTGATGTTTGTGCGCCACTTTGTTGGTTCACACTTTTAAGCTCAGGGGTGTTGTTTTGGGCTTTTTTTCAGCTAAATGATGCAAAACACAATATCATAATTTAATTTTGCTAACAGCGACACTAATTCTAATTTATTTGTTGGAGTTGAAAAGTAAACTTATCCAGGTATAGCTTAGTGGTAAAACTATGAGATTTGAAGCTTACCTGTTGCCAATTGGATTTTGAGATTTTGTTAGTAGAGCAAATTGAATTCTTAAATCTAACTCTACTACCTTCCACTCTGGGAAGGACATCCAATTGGAGATTTTTGAAGTATCATAAAATTGAGGTAAGAATGATTCTCCAATTCTCTGATTGTTCTACTATTTTAAAGATGATTTGACATCGAATTTCTTAAATTTAATGAATTATATAAAGGTATTTAAAACTTAACCATGAATTATATCCAATCAATATGTATAATTTAAGCTTCACTGATAACTTGCCATTAGTTATTGTTATGAATTGATTCCATAAAGCTTTTACCAATATCAATGCATAGATAGCTATCATGTTTTTAGATAAATATAACTAACTTTAATTATATAGATAGATTCAGTACTATAATATATAAATAGTTCAAAGCATTAATCATTTTAGGGATGATAGCCCCGCTTAAATTGCAGAATTATAATCTTGACTCAAAGGTAAGCACCTTTTAGTTTTTGGTTATTAATGATTTAGAAAAAAGACTTTCAAGATGGTTGTTTTCATTATCCTCACTTAATTTTCAGAATTATAATTTTAATGTGAAAGTAAGCACTTTTTAGTCTTTGTTTATTTAAGAATTTAATAAAAAAATTCTCTAGATAGATGCTTTCATTACCCCCACTTAATCTACAGAACTATAATTTCACTACAAAGTTAAGTACTGTTTAGTTTTTAGGCAATTAAGATTTTGTGGAAACATTCACTAGATTATTGTTTTGATTACCCCCACTTTAATTTCAGAAGTGTAATTAAGATGCAAAGGTAAGCACTTTGTTTTTTGGTTATTTAGGATTTAGAAAAAATTTACTAAATTATCATTTCCATTATCCATGCTTAAATTTCAGGTTTATAGTTTTATTGCATAGGTAAGCATATTAAGAGTTTTTAGCTATAAAAATCTAGAAAAATTGATTATATAGATTGATGTTTTTATTATTCAGCACAAAATTTGCATAATTATAATTTTAATGCAAAGATAACCACTTTTTAGTTTTTAATTATTTAAGATTTAAGAAAACATTTACTGGATTGTTGTTTTGCTAACCCACTTAAATTGCAGAATTGTAAAACTAATGCAAAGTAAGCATTTTTTAGTTTTTGGTTATTCAGGAAAAAGATTCACTATATATTTATTTTTATATTTTAGCAATAAAAAATACATTTAGTTAATGGTTTTTTTAGATTTTTGATCCCAGTGATTTTCTTAATTTGGGAGTGGTATTGAGTTTATTTTAAGGTAAGCTGTTTATTGGGTTTAATTATTTTTTACTATCTAGAGCTATTAATTATTATATTTATTTGAAGTTTGTTTTTAGTATGATCATCTATATGCAAAATTGTTCATTGTTATCTTTTTGAGGTAAGTTTGTAATGAGTATACTTATTTTTCACTAGATATTTGTTTCCTGCATGATTATCTGCAAACACTTGAAATAATTGCAAACATCCTTTTAAGGTGATTTTTGCTTCTTATTCGGTAATATTTTTAGTAGCTTTATTAATTTTAATTTCAGAATAAACTATTGTAATTTTCAGTGTTTACTAACATCATCAGAATAAGTTTTTAATATCTTTATTTGATCTAATACAAAGTAGTATTTTTGCTGATTTTGATTTTACCCTAAGCTGTTACCATCCTAAATATTTGCTAATATCACTATCAAGGTAAGTTTTGATTTTTTAATTGATCTACTATAATATATCAATATATAAATTGCTTATTTTTATTTCTAATTTTTAACTGAGTCAAGCTGACCAGGGGACAGGCATTACCAATATGTGTGTAGAAATGGTGAGGGAGGGAAGAAAAGCAATGATTAGATTTGATTGGGAACCCTAGGGTACACAAGTTACCCCTGTTGCCAGATGGGACAGCTAGATATGGGGGATTGGTGATCTACTCCAAGGGGGTTGCCCCCACTATGGAGCAGGTGTGAAGGAAGGGGTCTATGTGAAGGAACCAGAGTGGGAACCATGAGTTTATGAGTCTCTGTTGTCTTAGCCTCATATGCCCATAGAGCCAAGCTTGGAAATGCTCCAGTAAATGGATGTGGAACCTACTGACAACCTCATGGATGGTAGAGACTGTGCCCTTGAATGCATCCAAGGCAATAGTGTGGATCATCCATATTGCAATGGGTATCAATAGGGAGCAAAGAATGTATAGGATTGGGGACATAAGTCAGATCATGAGGAGGCTCTTTGAGATAGAGAAATCCTGGCTGTCTTGGATCTTGAGAAGGCGTGCAACTTCTCGCCATATAGCTTTGGATGGGGGCAGGTTTCTAGGCGATGGTGTAGGGAGCCCTCTCCTCCACATACTGCGCAGGTTGCATGGAGGGAGTGGGTATGGTCTGCCATTCTGTAGGTTCTTCTTAGGCAGCATCAGGCGTTGGCCCTTACCCTCAGCTGGAGGAGTGGATGGTGCATCATCCTCCAAATTACCTTATGTGTGGTTAGGTCATAGGGGATATTCACAGCGTCTAGGTAGTCAACTCTGGCAATGGATGGGGTTGTTGTGAGTATATCTTTGTGGGGGTGGTCTTCTGGCTTTTGTAACACAAAGTGGGGTCTGGGTGTCCCCTTCCCTTCCCTGCACTGTACCAGTGGTAGTTATGGTTTGCCCCATGAAGCAGATGGTTTGGAGGAGGTGCTTAAAGTGAGGGGGGTTCCAAGTGGGCCTGTTGCATTGGGGCAGTTAGTGAGGTACATTAGTAAGCTGAAAGGTTGGTGTGGGTTGGGTATTTTGAGTGCCTGCGCAAAGTTGGCCCTTGCTGCCCTGGACTAGTGCTATTGTGGGGGGTCCAGGGTTAGTACTTTCTCTATCCAGGTGCCCAGGATTTGGTTGGCATGGTGCTCAAAATCTATCAGGCCCATGCCCCCACTGGAGCGTGGGCCATACAGTGTCTCAACCCGGACTGAGGGCAGGATCCAGGCCACAGCTAACCCTGGATGAGTGCACAGATTGATGTTATAAAGGTGGGGGAGAAGGGGATCACATGTGCGGGGAATCACAGCATTGGGAGGATGAGCGAGTTGGCAACTGCCACTTGCCCCATTAACTCAGGGGATCTACCCTTGAGGGAGGCGATTCTGTTAAATATCCATTGTAGCAGGTTATTATTAATCATCTCGCTTGCATACCCCCTGTTTCCAACCATATCCCAAGTTGGCAGACAGAGGTGGTGGTGGGTAACGCAAAGGGTAGGGCAAGTGAGTTTTTGTGTCTTGGGTTGTGTGGGGATGCGGTCCAGTTGGTGGTGTACTTGCCAGGGAGGATAATTTCAGTTTTCTGTTTATTAAGTGATGCACTGCTCACTATGAAGTATTCCTTTTAGGGTGCGCTCCAGCTGTTGGGCATGGCTGTTGTCAGCTATACCTGTTACACAGTCATCTGCGAAGGCTAGTATCTTGACATGGGGGCTGGCCTAGTGCAGTTATGCCCTGGTGTCAGGGACTGGTGTAATATGGCCTGGTTGGGGGTAGCTAACCATGAGTTAGCATAACCAAGAGGTTTAACCCAGTATGACAAGGACACTAGAGGTGTCCAGGTATAAGGAATGGTGGGTAAGCTGGTATGGGAGTTGCTTAAAGACATGGCTTTAAAAGGAGAAAGTTGGAAGGGCGTTTCTTGTAGGCTGGGGTGGTAGATTGGTAATGACAACACTTTAGTAAATAAACTTAATAGTGTTTGCATTATAAGAATAATTTTCATTGACCGCAAAGATTAACCAAATGAATGCCTTGGTTTTATATACCATCCAACTTCCTGGACTTACCTAAGCTTAATTGATTTTAAACAGCGCACTATTCTTCTTTGGAGCTTATGGGATTGCAACTTGCATGTGACTTTGAAAGGCAGTGGGAATCGTCTCAGTCTCATCATAAATTCGTTTTGGTGCGATTAATTGACTGAATACTATTGCAAATAAAGTAATTTAAACAATTAATAGAATATTTTCACTACAATCATCAATTCGATATGCAATTATTCGATCTAACTTCATCACATATCATATTGATCTGACTGACAATATCTATAATCTTAGGAATTCCATTAATGTCAGGATTTACCCTGACACCTGGAGGCGTGAGTTGGCAACGCGGAGGAGTGGGTCAAAGCTGAAGTTGTACAGCAGCGGGATGAGGGGGTCCCCTTGCTTTAGCCCTCTGCATGGGGTGATCCTGTCAGTCAGGAAACCAGGGCCAAATACCACCAATGATGCGGACTCTGTGAGGAGCATTGCCCAGTTGATGAACCTGGGTGGGAGGTTGAAAGTATGTAGGCACTCTTTTAGGTATGGCCAGCTAATGTGGTCATACGCCTTCTCCTGGTTGAGAAATACCAGGGCACCTGTCATTTTGGATTGATATACATTGGCGATAGAGTGTATGTTAGACCAGATGGAGCGCCCTGGTGTAAAACCAAATTGGTTGGGTGATAGGGCTTTTGAGGCTAGTGCTCCCAGTCTGGTAGCTAGAATTTTTGTGGGTAGTTTGGTGGCAGTATTTGAGAGTGCTATTGGGCGCAAGTTGCCCAGGTCCAGTCTGTCACCCTTTTTGAATAGGGTAATGACATAAGAGTCCTGGCCTCCTGGGAGGAGACGGGTCTCCAGCAAGCACTGGTTCATAGACGCCAGGAGGAGGGATGCGATCTGTTTAAAGTATTTTTTATAGAATTCATAGGGTATCCCATCAGGGACTGGGCATTTCCTACGTGGTGCACCGCGGACTATATTCCAGAGCTCCTCCTGTGTTATCAGTTTAGGAGACTATAGTCTGGCAGTGCCCACTGTATTCCAGTGGAGTGTAATTTTTTATATTTTTGGGGGTCAGGTGGGCTGTCATGGTAAAGTTCAGTGTAATAGCAGAGGATTTCCGCCTTGACCTCCTTTGGGTTAGTTACCACAGTTCCATCAGCTTTGCAGATCTGTGCGCACTGGGGCAGGTTGCTTTGGGAGTGGTACTGGCAGAAGAAGAATGCCGAGCAGGTTTCACCTTCTTTTATGTGCTTACCTTTACACATTACTTTGATTCTGTGTTGGTGTTCATGGATGAGGGCGATGAGGCGGGTGGAAATTGCCGCCCATTTGCACCCCAGTTCAGGCTGTATCCAGTTTTTGGGGTATTGAGTTCAAGGTGGTCAAGTTCTGCCAGGGTGCATCTGACAATGGTAGTATCCACGGTGTATTTACGCAAAACAATATGGCAGCTCTTGTTTATTAGTTCAGATTTGAATTTTTACCAAGATTTGATGAGATCTGATGTGAATGGGGCAGTGAATTTTGGGCTTGAAGCTTTGTGCTCAACCCATCTAGAAATTTTTGGGGAGTTTTATATTCTCTGGGTATAGCTTCCTCCAGGGCGTTGTCCATGTTTGAGTCCTGGCTGGCATGAACTGCACTGAAACCAGATGATGGTCAGAGAAATTTTTTTGTGGAAAAGTTAGTAATGAATGAGTGATAGGACTTTGGTGTGAGGATGTGGTCAATGCAGCTCATTGAGATGAGCGTACCCTTGCATATGTTGGAGCAGGTCATGTGGGGAAGAAGTGGAGTCCCAGGGGGAGATTGTCATACAGGCCAAGGGATGCCTTCATTGTGTGGAACCCGGAGTGTCCTGGTGGGTATCCCTGGGGTTGGGCCATTGGTCCGTAGTGGGATTGTCCCAGCAGTTGAAGTCGCCCAACATGATAGTGTCCGGTGGGAGGTTGAGCGTCAGGATGGATTCAAGGAATTGTTTCTGCTCTGACGTGGTGC
This sequence comes from Massospora cicadina, assembly GCA_022478985.1. Taxonomy (NCBI): domain Eukaryota; kingdom Fungi; phylum Entomophthoromycota; class Entomophthoromycetes; order Entomophthorales; family Entomophthoraceae; genus Massospora; species Massospora cicadina. Next base: position 71,730 of record JAKSZP010001394.1, read on the forward strand.
ATGGTGTGTAGATACAGGCTATCAGTTTGTGGCCTCTTGGTTTGTGATCCTTGCGATTAGGATGTGGCCATCTTAGTGCAATGAGGATTTGACAATTTCTTAATTTTATTATTTTTATGGACAACCACCCCACAGTGGGATGTCCATATCAACTGGGACAGTGAGACCCTGGCTGCCCAGGATCCCTCTTCCCCTGTAGACAGTGGGTCTCTTAGATGGCCAAGATGTCTACCAGGGGTTTGTGCAGGAAGTCCAGTTTTTGGCTCAGGATGATTGAGCCCTGGCTCCTGCGATGTATAGCATCCCTATTAACACTAAGGTGCCCGCAGCGCCTCAGGAGTGGTTGGGCGGGCCTTCCAGCCCTAGTCCCCTGCTCATTGCCTTGGACTTGCTCCATGTGATTGGGCCAGTCCACTCCAGGGCTTCTGGCTCCTTACCTTGTGAGGATTTTTTGCAGATATTGTTAGATTTAGGAATTATGTTAAGCTTTTCCGCATGTGATTTTGGTTGATTCAAGTTGGTGCTCTGATTGGCTTCCAATGTTTTGGGGTGATTTTGGCGCTCTGGGCCCTGTTGGCTCATCCATAGTGGATTCATAGTGTCGGTAAATTTATTTGATTGGGATCATGTGGTGATTCTGTCAGCTTGAGAAAATTTTCTGTATGGATTGTCCAATCTGACTGTTTAGCTCAGATCACATCCTCCATGGTTGCTTCAGCTTGGGAATTAGTTTCTGATTGGCTGGTTCAGCTGATTTCTTCTATGTACATCTGGATTTGGTTCAGGTTGATGGAGGAGGTCTCAAGAGATGCAGCCTTGACCGCTGCTCACTTGCGGGCCTTCTGCACATGTTTGTGTACTTTGGGTGAGATTGGGTTGATGAGGATGTAGTGTCCATCCTCTCCACAGAGAAAAGCGTTGTTGGCGTCAACCATTCTTTTGAAGGACTCTTCATATTCATCCATGGCGTCATAACAAAAGTCTGGGGCCATGATGCCCTCCTTCATAGGGCACGCATGCTCCTTGTGCCCCAGTGCGGTGCAATGGTTGCAGATGGGTGGTGCGCGTTCTGGTGTGATGCGGAAAGGTTTTGACACTTCCCCATATGAGAGGTGGAATACCATGGTGTGTAGGATTTTGGTTAAATTCGCGGCCACATTGGGGACTGGGTCAATTACAGCAATTGCCTTTCCTGTGCACAGGTTTGGCATAAGGTGGAAACGCTGTAGTTCAAGTTGTTTTATTTCTCCATAGCTTTGAAGGCCAAATTGGAGTTTGTCTTCAATTAGCTTATGGGGGAGGTTGGTGGGAAGCGAGTCAAATGAGATGAACATAGTGTTTGCTTTGTTCCATCTGGTGCATGCAGTGTGCACAATTTGTTTTCCCTCAAGGAGGGCTATTTTGACACAGACTTATGTTGCGGCATCTGCATCCTCTTCAGTCTCAAAACCCATATCAATCCAGCCATGGTGGATGGTGTGGGTGGTAATGTATACCTCATGGGGAAGAGGGAAGCCTGTGCCTCACCTACCTTTTCCCACAGAGTTGGGGAATTGACCCCTAAGAAAAGTTGGAGCCCATGTTCCACTTTTGATAGGGGCTGTGCATACTGTGTCTCCATGTATTGGTTTTGTTTTGTTGTTAACTCCACAAACCTGGGTGGTGTTTAGGTTTGGGGTTTTTTGGCAGCGTTGGCTCCCAGTCCCCCTCCAGGGCATTTTTTGCCTTTGGGTGCACCGTTGTGACCATTGCCCAATATGAACTTCACCCAGTTTTGTTGGGTTTTATTAAATTCGCTCATCTCACCTGTGTGATTATCAAAATCTATCTGCTCAAATTAATTATTGTAACTAATGTTATTGTTACAGAAAAAGAAAAAGCTACTATAAATTGCTTATTTTGAGAAATGATAAATTAGTGTTAAATTAAAATTATGTTTAGTTTTCTCTAGGCTTTAATAGTCTAACAATTTAATCAGTATAATAATATAAATTTTTGAGAATAGTACCTTTATTCTATTATGACTATGTTAAAGTGTTTGCTCTTTTAATGTTTAGCTTATACTGAAATCTATTTCTTTAATTTCTACTATGCATCACCTAAATAAACTTTTCTCTTTTGTTGCAAACACTTTTGCAACAAATTCATTTCAAGTCTAAGGTAAACTTTGATAATCTCATTGAGGAGATTAGTTGGCACCCAATGTTGGGGAGCAGTTGGGTAGTAAAGTCAAGGGCACAGATGTTGGCCCTGCATCATCCAAATTTCACAAATGCCAGGAGAGCCCAGAGGAATTGATAAACTTAATAAAAAACTGGTGGTTACCATTTCCCTGAAAATTTAAGCTTGGCAAGCGCGTTGCAACCAGTACATCAATATTCCGCACTCCCAACCACCTTTGTTGGTGGAACATGGGGTGCATGTTTTCCTGGATGTTCAGCAAATGGCGCTTTGAGACGTTTTGTGGAGATGTACAAAACATTTACTGAATGTGGTGTACGTCGCACCTCATTCCATGCCACGCAGTTGGCTGGATCTGGGATTTGAGAGTAAGGATGTGGTAGACAAAGTCGCAAAGGTGCGCATAATAGTAGACCTCTCAGATGGTCAGCAGGTTGTCAAAACAAAGCGCACCCATTATCTAAATACAACCAAATTTTTGTAACTTTTGACTTCCTGCCCACAACGGTCAAGCGCACTGTACTCAAGCACCATCTGAAGGCTGGGCTCACCATTTACAGCGAAATACAATCCTTCAAAATGCAGCACTTTATGCTAATTCCAAACCTGTGCACAGGTAAAGCAATTGTGGTCCTCACCCCATCTGCAGGGATAGCGGAGGATTTAACCAAATACCACACACCACTTTTGTCAAAATTGATGGGCATGACACCCAACTTTCAGGGTCACCATGGACAGCGCACCTCCCATCTGCACATTCTGTAGCGCTTTTGGCCAAAAGGCCCACACCTGTCCCATCAAGGAGAGCGTTACACATCAGGAAATTGTCTCAGATTTAATGGCTGGGGGAGAAACCCACTATGAACTAATCCTAGACACCAAGGTAGCCTTCCCATGGGGAGCGCAAGGCTGCTACATCCTAGTTAAATCAGTGTCCCTGTAGGAGCGGAAGAATGCCAAACAGGCCCACAAGGCAGCGGCCAAGGAGGCGGCCAAGAATGCTTCTGCTATCCCACCAGCCCAGCTCCAGGAAGACATTAAAACTTTTGCGGCGGAAGCAGCTCACAAATCCCTCAACCAATCAGATTGGGACGCCCAAGCTGATTGGGCCACCCAAGCTGAGAACCCAATGGGCGAGTAAGTTTTACCTGACAATGCACCCAAGCATTGATTGGGACCAAGTCAGTCACCAACAATCCTGCTGATTTTCCACCTCCAAGCGATGATGCACTGCAAATGGACACACTGCAAAAAACTTGTCCCGCAGCAGGGAAAAAAGTGAAGGCAAAAGCCAATGCAAACCCAACTGCTAAAGCTTTCACTTTGACATTTACTTCATAGCATCACATACCCGAGGCGCCAGCAAGCGCCATGAAGAAAAAGAGAAGGCTGAAGGGCTCAGGTGCCCTTCCCCTCACATCTAAGGTGCAATGGGGGGAGCCTTTACTTTAGAAACGTTGAACATTGCTGGACTCAAGGCCTCACCATCCTGGGCTATAAAACTGAGTTTTTTACAAAAGAATTTACCAATGGACATCATGGACATCCAGGAAACCCACTGTCTGCATTGTTATGAGGAAACATGTAAAAACATGCTCCTCCTTTCCCTCTCCTTTTTGTCCAAGCACTGTGGGGTGCTAGTTTATGGGAACAAAAAGTTTAAATTTATTTTGTCAAATTTATTCCTAACTGGCCACATCCTGGTTGTCACCTTTTCGTGGGATGATGAAGTGTATGCTATTGTCAACATTTATGCCCCAACCTGTGCACATGAACATTTGGAATTTTTCTTTTCGTTCAATTCCCTTCCATTACCCCCTGAACCTTTCATCGTTGAAGACATAAACTGCTGGTTGAGCACGTCCACAGACCGCTGGCCCTCATTGCATGCACCCCCACAGGGGCATGTTGAACTATGCATTCTCAAAGCCACCCTAGAGTTGGTTGATACTTTGCTGCACCACACTCCACTTCTCAAAAACATGTCGCAACCCCACATTTACAACGGCCAGTTAAGGTCCATGTCCTGCATCAACCTTAGCCTTGCACCGTTAAAATTTCAAACCCAAATTTCCCAATTCACCATAATAAGGATTTAAAAAACCAATCACAAGATGGTGTCAATTACCTTCTGTTTATCCAGTTCAGCAGCTCAGGCTCTGAAGTGGTGCAAACTTCACCCTGCCAAAGTGTGTGTCGCCAAGATTTTCCTCATGGGTGGAATCTGTGGCCTCAGCTCCTGAGTTTGTCACACCATTTTTGTGCAGATCCAATAACCACATGGTCTACTTTCAAGGCGTGCACAATCCGCCAGGATCGCCACCTTTCCTCCCACTGTTCATGGGCTGCCTCAGCAATCATTTTGCGCACTCTGGCAGAGTTGGGCCACCTGGAGTCTAACGTCCCTGCCGCGGGATACAGCCCTGCATGGGGTCACAAGTGGGCGGAAGTGGCTACCCACCTAAATGCTCTGATGAGACAACACAAGCATTGGGTTTGTGTTCAGTATAAGGCTAAGCACATCACAGCAGGCGACACATGCTCCACTTACTTTTTTTGAAAATTTTTCACACCATACCAGAGCTTGGCCTGCACACAGGTGCAAAGGTCAGACAATTATGTAGTGGATTCGCCGGCCAACGTGGCGGATAAGATACAAAATATTACTCCAAACTGTATTGATCCAAACCAAATTAGCCAGCTGAAATGGCAAATTTTCTCGATAGTGCACACATCTGCACCATTTCCATTTCCCAGAGTTAATGAATTTGATTACTCATGACAAACTCTAGTCCGCCATTTGCGGTGCACCATATAGGAAATGCCCAGGACCAGACGGCATCCCTTATGAGTTCTATAAGGAGTATTTTAAGGATTTATCCTCATTGCTGCTTGCCTCTCTTAACCAATGCCTTCTGAAAACGCGCCTCCTACCTGGAGGGCAAGAGGCCTACACCAATACGTTATACAAAAAAGGGGATAAGCTGGACTTGGCCAACTGGCGCCCCATTTATCTCACTAACACTGTTAAAAACATATTTACTAAAATCATGGCTAATCATCTAGGGATTGCTGCCTCTGCCCTCTCTCCCTGAACAATTTGGTTTTATACCCAGAATGTTGATTTGGGACAATATACACACCATAGCCAATGTCTGTCAGTCAATGGCCTCTGGAGCTCTTGTATTTTTAGACCAACAGAAGGCTTATGATAGAGTTAACTGGGATTACCTCAGAGCCTGCCTCCACAAGTTTCGCCTACCCCCTCGCTTCATCAATTGGGTGATGTTGCTAACGGAATCTACCACAATGGCTGTGCGTGGCCTGGCTTTCTCACGGATGTAGTCCGCCCTCAAAGGGGCCTACGCCAATGGGACCCTCTTAGACTACTCTTGTATAACTTCAGCCTTGATCCACTTCTTCAAAATGTGAATGCCCGCCTTACTGGGGTCCATGAGCTAGGCTAAGCCCCTGTCAAGATGTTGGCATTTGCAGATGACTGTGTGGTTGGGGTGTCTAACAATAATGATGCACGCGCGCTTGAAGATACTATCCAGGTTTAATCCAGGGTAAGTAATGCTGCACTCAACGCCTCCAAAACTGAAATTATTATCCTTGGTTGGTATCAAGCCTGCTGGGTCCCAGTGCCCTGTTTCCTATCCGCCCCATCAGCTAGTGCACGTGTTAGCTTGCCCTGCCCACCCCACACCGCCCCGCTTGTGCTCCCCTTTGTGCCAAGTCCCACCGTTGGCCCTGTCCAGCATTTGGGGGTTTGGCTGGAGGCAGGCGGGTACGTCTCAGTAGTGATGGAAAACCATATCCTGGACAATGTGACAAAACTAATAGCTTCCCTCAAATCCCATCAGATTTCCCTTACAGGCAGGGTAGTTCTCGCCAACTCCATGCTCCTCTCTAAAGTTTGGTTTGGGGCCCACGCCATCGCTTTCTCCCAAAGAATCTTCAAGTCATTATATGCCCTTCTGCAAGGGTGGCTTTGGTTAGGCCGCCCACCACCGGTGCGCCTAGATGTCATGTTTGGCCCTCGCCATTGTGGTGGTATGGGCCTGCTCAACTTTAAGGCCCATGAAGCCAAGATCCTTGGCACCTGGGTCGCTGCTGTTACTAACCCTGCAATTTCAGCCCAGCACTGGTCTTGCGCAGTCTGCTCCAACTTCTCCCATGCCCTGGGCCTCCCCAATCCATCTCACCCACACTCTCTGTTAAAATACCTGGCTTCACAGCCCTTGGCAGTGGGCCCACATGGGACATTGACCCACTTCAAAAGAATCCTCCTCTCCATGCAGAGCGCAGAGTGGAGGATTCTCATTTGTGGACACAATGCCCAGAGGGGGAGTCCCTCTCCTCAGTTCACCCAGGAGGTACAGGGTCTTCCCATTCTGAATGGAGTAATACCCATGAGGCCCCATTCCTTGTCCAGGGTGGACTACCTGGACATGATGGACATTCCCTACCCCCTTGATATCCAGAAAGCCATTTGGAAGTACGCCCATCACCCTCTTCTGCAGCCACATATTTGTTCCCATGTGTGGCGCTGCTTAAAATGGGTATACCGTACCGCCAAACGCTCTAGATCTTTGCACTCATCCTGTGTCATGTGTGGCCAGTACAGAACGCTGTTTTACCGCCTGGAAAAGTGCCCTCCATCTATAGAAATATGGCGTGAGGTGCAACGTCTGCTATGCAAAGATCAGGCACAGCCCTTCAGTCTGTCTAAGGAAATTTTTGCTTTATCAATGGCCTCCCCTCTTCCAACCTCCCTCCATGCCTTGGTGGTCACAATCGCCATGTGGACTATCCACACGATTGTCTTTACTGCCATCTCCAGCTCCACCCCCACCCTCCAAGAAGCTGTACGCTGGTTCCAGTCACACCTTGTGGACCACTTCCAAGCGTGGATGTTTAGGTACCTACCACCACGTTGCCGCCAGTTGGTATCATCCTGGTTCCTGGTTTGGTTCATTAATTCAGATCCCTTCCTACATATGTTCTCAAAAGGTGCGACTGCCACTTCACATGTACCCCCCTGTATTAGCGTTCCCGCTGGCAACAGGAGATAGCACTAGCTTCTCTAGGGTGCCCTCCTCTATCTGGAGTTCCTTTTCTTTGTGTCTTATCAGAAGTGTCCATCCCCTGGTCGGCCTACCTCAAATAAATTTAAATTTAAACTAAATTTAAATTTACTATGCATCACCTAAATAAAATAACCTCAAATACTTATATATTAGTCTTCACTAAAGCACTTAGTTTTATTAATATACTAAGTTTGTTTAAGTTTGTGAGCTTAGATTATATAATAGAGTTTTACTTGAAGTTATACTACTATTTCCCCAGCCACAAGGGCAACAGCAAAGCTGTTAGTCTGAGTGTTATAAAAGATATTTTTATGGTATTATACCATACTATCATAGGCATTGTGAACCTTAGAGCATTGCTCAGAGTTATGTTTTATTAGTAATAAGTTAACTCATAGGCCATGAGGGCAACAGTGAAACTGTTAATCCGAGTGGCACAAATGATAGTTTTTAAGGTAAGTGAGGCTCAGAGCATAGCTATGGCACAGATACCAGAAAGAGATCACCAGCATAGCTGGTGGCCGAATGGAGGCTGTGCCAATGAGAGATTGTAAAAAAGCTTATAGATTAAACTATGAACTTGTTGTAATTGTTGATTGTACTTCTTAGTATCAACTTGGAGATAATTTATAGGGTTTGATATTTACCACATCTTACCTGTGATACCTCATTATCAATGGCACTTGGCCAGAGGAATACTATAATATTCATTTAAGGGTCTACAATCCTTTTGACTTAGGGTATCTTACACAGCCTCAGGGTCAGTGTCAATTTTATAATATTCTCAAGACAGCGTTTCTGACACATCTGCAAATAGCTGAACCAATGCTCTTTTTAAGCTGTCAGCAGCACATACCAAGGTGATTCATACCACTAATTAGTAGTTAATTTAATTGAGAGCTCAATCAACATTAAAAACTAATTTTGATATAGATCAACAAAGCCCACATGCCCAAGGCATCAAGTTGACTGTTATTGCTATATCTGACCTAACCAACAAAGCCCTCAAGCCTGTGTCATCATATTTAAATATTATTAAGTGGGATCACTAGGCCACATATCCCAAGCTTTGCATAAGCTTAGGATATTTTTGATCCATAATCACTAATATCTGATATGATCCATAATAAATTAAGCATGTTAATATTATTATGCCCTTATCATATATCTGAAAATTTAGTCCAGTCAACTACTCAAAACATATTTTTTAAATTTTGGGAACTGATTTGAGCTGGTTTTTTTATCTCAATGATACATATAAGTCTTAAATATGTATGCTTTGAGTATGTATATATAAAATTTTATAGTTGGTATATTGTTTTGACTGATCATTATATAAGGTTACATGGGTAATTTAGCAAGTATTTTGATTTGGAAAGTGTTTTTATCTATCTTATTTAAATTTGGTTACAATAAGCAATGTACTCAATGGTTTTAGCTAAATGGTTTAATAATTAGTCATTGATTTGATTAGTCCTTTAGGTTTAGCAAGTATATGGTGGGTATCTAATTTTTGTTATATTAATAGGTTTAATACTTTCATCTGATAGATGGCCGTTGATAAATTTAATATAAACTAAGTTTAGCCATTTCATATAATTATCATCTATCAACTATCAATTAAAAATAATTCAAAAACAATCAAAACAAAAATTGATTAACTAAAACAAAAACAAATTAACTTAAACACCAACCTCATACTTTAAATTATTAAACTGGTTAAATTAATCAAATAGATGACAATCATTAAGCTTAGTATCAGATTGGACCAATCAAATCATCTTATTAAATTGATTAATTAATCAAAAATAAATTGAAATAATTATCAAACTTACATATCAAATTTATTGCATTAATCAAATAAATTGAAAGATACTAATCTTTAAGTTTAGTATTAAATTGGCTCAATTATTTTAGAGATTATTGGATTTTGCACTGAAATCTGAGTTCATATTTTATAGGCATCATTAATATTTATTTCTGAGTTTCTAGAAACTTTTTAGATAATCTTCTCACTAAATATCAAACAATGAAACTTTAAATTTTAAACAGGTTGAACAAAAAAGATTTAGAATCAACCACCCACATCAACCCACTCAATTTTGCCCACACCAATCACAGTCAGGCTTGGACCACCATTCACAACCAAGCAGCCCATTTGACTATTATCCACCCAAAGTTGTCATCCACTATTTTAATGAACCAAAATCTATAAAATATATTAGTTAAGGTTGACAAATCAGGTAAAGTTATCATGGGTGAGGATTCTGGTAAACCTCTAAGCCATTTCAATTATGGTTATGCCAAAATTTTCCTTTCTGATTTTGACAAGACCCTATCCCCCAAACGTTTTGCTCCTAAACCCAATGCCACCCACTACCATTGTGACCATCAGCTTACCTTAGCAGCAGTGGCCTCTCCTCATTGCCCCAACCTATGCAAAGCAGTGGCCCAATCAGGGGCTCAATTCCAACTAGGGCTGACTACACTCTATTACCCCCCTGATTTCCCTGAAGCAACCAAAGCGAAATCACCAAACTATTTGATGATGCCAAAGCAACTGTCATACATGTCATTAAACTAGCAGTTTTTGACTGTTTAAATTTTTGCCTATATTATCAGCTGGCTTGATTATCAGGGATTACTAGGTGATAATTCCTTAATGTGAGGTGAATTAGATATTGGTTAACTCTGATTTTGGGGTAACTAAGTTTGGAGAATTTTAGGCTATTTTCTTGGTCAGATCCATCAGGGATCAATCCGGATAAATGCTTAAGATCTCATCAGGCAGAGTTGCTGACAAAATAGGGGCATCTGATAGTTGATCTATGTTTAACTATCAGGTGTACCGATTGGGACTGGTCAGGTTTCATCACTGACCAATTGGGAATTTAAGGAGTAAGTTGCAAGGCGAATGATGCCACCTGCAACTAGCAAATTAATCATTTGGTTCATGACCTGGTATATTAGGTAACAAGTCTCATTACCTGTGCAGGTTGCTTGCCAAATATGGTTGGTTTGCTTGGATCAAGAGGAAAATGTTAGGGACACATTTTCTGACTCTTTCCATTTTAGGTCTCAAGGATGTCTGATGACAGAAACATATACAGGATGGGGAAGACCATTGCTGCTGAGATGAGGATAAGTGATTCAATGTTAATGGCTGCCATTTCATTGAGGAGGTGCCAACCAAGGGTTGGGTGTTGAACCCCCACTATAAATTTCCTAAAATTCATAAATAAATAATCATAATTTGCCAGATCATAATTTACCATATCACAAATTATCAGATCACTTTTACTAGAGTATTGGCTTAGTAAATTTTATCAGCATTCATCTGTTCTATTCTTTCTCAGGGATAATATTGCTGTGTGCAATAATTGGGAGACTCTTTTAAGATAAAGAGTAAGGATCTGAGCAGGGACCCAGAGAAGAAGCTGAATCAAATTGGGGATTGATGCTGACTGTGTGTCAAACCAGGGAAACTGTAAATAGGGATCCAAGAGTAGATTGAGTTAGGTGGTATAAGGGAACAAATCCATATCAAAGACATCAAAAAAGAATTTCAAGAGGAAATACTGGATGAACGTTGGACCAAAATCAGATACTTTTATTCAACTATGGATTATAGTCACCATGCTATTATCAAACAATTATACAAACTACTATACAACGCAGAGAATTGCACAAAACCAGAACCTGTGAAAGTAATATATTTATATGGGTTTTTGGCCAAAAATAATCAATAGATATAAATTTTTTAAAGTGGTGATCACTATAGGGGTTAGTTGAGTAGAAAAACTCAGAAGTGGAGCTCCAAGTGAAGCAAATTAGAGATAATTAATATTCAGGAAAAGAACTTGCAGCCTAGATATGGAATTATCTAGTGCTTCAAGAAAACCTGCACCTTGACATCTACCTGATATGAAGAGGATCAGCAGGGCCAACTAGGTTGAAATTGGGTCCACTTGAAATAGTCCTAAGGAACAGCAGGATCAACTCAGGTTGAAATTGGGTTCACTTTAATTAGTCCTAAGGAGTGAGTGTTTATATGAGGCATTTGTTGAAAAGGAAGCAATCAATTAAGAGCATTGAATTTCCATACCAATGAAGATATGAAGTCAAAACAGGAAACGATTAATCCAAAATAGTGAAGAGATTTGTTTGACTTAATAACACTCAATTAATGATCAGAAATTGCTGGAGATGAGTTCATCAATTCAAGATGAGTTTGGATGAAGCTAACGAGGCCAGAATGATCTGTGTGATCAAAGGGATTGTTTCCAGATCCACCAGTGGATTTATTTCCAACGTTTTGGATGGCCACTAAGGCCAAAAATCGATTTTATGAGAAAAATGATCTATACAATCAAACATAACTGTTGGCTATGAGATATGAAGATTCAAGCTTCAGTTGCTGAGATATGAGTTGATTATAGGACCTGTTGGATTAATAACCAGTTGGGATTGAGAGCCTAATTGTCAGGCAGACAGCAAGTTAGAATTAGATTGGCCTGCCATCCTGAGTGCTGAAGCACCCAAATGGCAAACCAGAATGCCAGAAGCACTGCTTCTGATACAACAATTATGGAACTAGGAAGGAGTTCCGCCAATAATTACATATGAGCCATAATTGCATATAGACATCTAGTAAAATACCAGATGAACACGGCCATAAACCCTGAGGGGTGTTGGAATACCTGTGGAAAAGGCAGTTTGTTTTTCAACATAAAAACTGAAATTGGGGAAAGGATTTTTTATTGAAAAGATAAGGAAGAAAATCAACCATCAATTTTCTCAGTGCAAGGCAACTGATTAAATAGTGTTCAATTGTAGTGAGTCCAAGAAGGGATTGTGTCCCTCAAATTCACATAACCTGGCAAATTTTTTGGGGAATGAGGCAGATAATTCAATTGAAACCAACATAGAAGGATTCAGCAGCAGGCCAAGTCACTGTCAGTTCAACCTTGTTTGCCTGAACCAAGGCTCGACTGCATTTCTGGCAGTTGCACAATGGCATCTAACCCAACAAGCAATGGGAATTCATAAGGGCCACCCCATGTAGGGGTGGTCCCAATTGGTTGGAAACGGGTTTGGGATGCCCAACCTGCCCGTGCCCTGTCACTGGGCCGTTCATTCAGTCAAATGATTTATGTCAGCTGTAACTCCCAATTTGCTGGATAGGGGTTTTGAATTGTTGGCAATGATTTCTGAAGATACCATCTGCACATTGGGGATCATCCCTGACGATTTAAAGAGGGGGTTAGTGTCAGCGATCATATTGGTGACTGGGTTAAAACTGTCTGAAATTCTGGCCAATAATTTGATATTGTCCCTTTTTGAGTATGCATTTTCTGCTCATCCAGCTTTGATCCCTTGGTTTCAGACCCTTTAACTTCAATTTGGTGATCTCAGCGCAGATTTCCTTAATCTGGATGAAAAGTTTGGCTGAGATGAGTGAGGGTACCAGGGGAGGAATCTGAAGAGGGTTGGCTGTTACCCAGCACTTGTCTACCATGTGGGCGAGGTCACCCTGGGTGACGAGGGGTACAGCTGCCCTCTTCAGCCCCTTTTTTATTCGGAAATGGGAAAAGCGCTCAATCTACACACAGAGTATGTTCCCCTGGGCTTACATTAATGAATGAAAATATTCCAGAGTATTGCCAAAGTCAGCAATTTTAGCCTATATGTGAAGAAAAAGCGCTGCTGGTCATATAGTGAAGAAGATCAATACTAAAAAATCAGAAGTATTGACCTAAGAGAAAATAATTGCATGTTCCCAGAGGACCTCTTAACTATTAAATGGTAATGTCCTGAGATTTTGGTCAAGTCCTAAAAGAGGACCACTGAACCAGATAGATGATTACATCTTAAGAGGCAAAGATTTTGAGCCATAGATAACTGGTAGATCAGACTATACCTAGGAACCAGTTTGGATGAAGGGGAATGAAGAACCTCTGAAACTTTTTGTAGGTTAAAAGTCCCATTGCAAAAGAAAATTACAAAAAAATATATAAAAGATATAAAATATTAATTATCAATTTTTATGGTCCATAATTTTTGGACCTATGATGAAATGAGATTTCCAGCATAGGTTGCCAAGAGAACCAGAAGATCAAAACCATAGAACAAATGGCTGTTCCAAAAAGTTTCTGAGATATCCAAGTGTTTCTTGGAATGATTGTATACTATAGAAGATTTATTTGGGATTTTTCCAGAATCTCCAAGCCCTTGTTCCATCTGTTGAAAGATCCAAAGAAAGGATTTGTATGGAAAGAAGAAGCACATTATACTTTGATGAATTATGCCAGTACTTAATAGATTCCCCAATTTTAAGAAATCCAAATTTTATTTGAGAATTTTTTATACAAACTAGTTCTTCATTGACAGTAATCTGCACCATATTGAGCCAAGTAGATAAACTTGGGGCAAACATCGAGTGGTTTATGTGAGCCAGACACTCTCAGACGCTGAGAGGATCTACACCATAACTGAGTGTGAATGCCTTGCAGTCATTTATGCCTGTAATCAGTTTCAGGTGTACATCCACGGACGCACTTCAAAGTGGTGATGGACCACTCCTCGTTGCATTGGCTTCACAATTTGTGAGAACCAGAAGGACAACTGGCCTGATGAGCATTGAAGTTACAGGCTTATGATTATGTGATTGTCCACTGAGTGGGGGCTTCTCACCATAATGTGGATAGCTTATCGCGGTTACCAATGGTCCAGATGGTATACCCGCAGGTGGATGAGTTATTCCAGAGAATGTTTGATAGAGAAATTGGGAATGAGCCCCAAGAAATACAAGGTATGCTTTATAAAACAATGAAAAACACCGAGACCATGGATGGACAAGTTTTTAAGACAATCGATGGAAAGAAGTTACTATTCCCAAAGCCATTGGAAAGAGTAGCTATTGTTTAAGCTGCTCATAAGGTTGTCGGGCATGGAGGCCTGAGACAAAATGACTGACCATATTTGCCAGTACTACTACAGGGAGTCAATAAACTATGATGTCAATGACTATCTAGCTTGTTGTGTGGAGTGCCAGTTGCACAAGCCACATAAGAATATGACTAGATATCAACTGGTAAATACTGGATTTACTTGGCATACAGTGTACATTGCCATGATGGGACCGCTGACAATGAGCACAGGGGGAGTCAAGTATATAATAGTTGCAATCAATCATCTGATGAGATGGGTCAGGATAAAGGCTCTGGATAAATTAGATGGTATTATTACTGCAAAGTTCATCCTAGATCAGGTAGTATACTGACATGGATGCCCGCTGGTCCTGCTGAGCAACAATTGGACAAACTTCACGTCTCATGTGATCCTGCAGTTAAATGAGATAATGGGGATTTAAGGAGTCATGTCTGTAACCTACCAGCTGGAAATGAACAGCCTGGTGTAATGAGTTAATGGGATGCTGGCCATGATACTGAGGAAGCTGGTCACATGAAAAACTTCTGCATGGGGAACGTACCTGAGTTCAGTGAAGTTTTCCTACATCATCAGTCATCATATGGCAACAGGAAAAACGCTGTTGAATTGATATAAAGGAGGAAGGCCGCATTGACACCAATTTTATGTTTGGTGGTGGAACCAACATCGGGGATGAGTGTCAAGCAGTACCTGAATCAATTGATGAATATCCTGATTGAAATGCAATTGCAAGCATTTGATACTACTTTGAAGAAAAGGTTATGAGCGAAAATGATGGACAATAAGAACTAACCAGCCTTATCAGAATACCAAATAGGCGAAAGAGTTGCCTATTGCAATATGCATGGTTTCGGGAGAAGAAAAGAATTGGATGTGTTGTGGCTGGGTCCATTTGAGGTTATTGACAAGATGGCGACAGATGCCTACTCCATCAAGAACCTCTTAGATGGAAGGGTAGTAAATCGAGTCCATGCTAAGTATTTAAAGCAAGGGATCAAGGGAAAATAATAAAAAAGTGTTCACAAAGGACTGCTGAACCATTAAGTTAATTATGTCCAAATGATTTGGTCAAGTCTGAAAAAGGACATTTGAACCAATCTAGATGGTTAAGTCTTAAAAAGTAAGATCTTTAAACCATGGAAACTGGTAGGTCTAAGTATACCTAGGATCCAGTTTGGGGGGAAAATAAAAAAAAGATGGACTGCTGAACTGAAACAAGTTCAAGTTCCATGGAAAAAATGAAGAAAAAATAAAAGCTTGATAAAATTATTGGATAAAAAGATTATTGAAAACTTTATAAAAAACCAATATATTTTTAAAATTTTATTTTTTCATTGATTATTCTCGATTTGGGGATGATTCTGCCTATGTCACCACCTGGAGGAGGGAGGATGGATCACAGTAGGAGTGAATAACCCGTCAAAATCTATGTGAGTTTGGATGCTAGAGAGGGCTAGACCTATACAAAACCAAGTTTTTTGCATGGCTGCAGATTCTTACGACAAAGTGACTAGGGGGAGGGAAATTAGGATGTTGGAAGAGGCTAAATGTGATACCCCAGAGTGGGGAAGGAAGAAACAGTACAAGAAGAGGAATTCAGCGAATAACCCTGAGTAATCTCAATATGGTACCAGAGCTGGAAGATTGGTCCTGCGCTTGATGATGCGCTTTATCAAAACACCAGACATATGGGCTGGCAACAAACAAGGGATACTAGATGGGGGTTGCTGAATCATGTCCCTATCAAAGCCATCAGCAGAAGATACTGATGGGATACACCAGAAATGAGATAGTCATGCAAGGAGCAAATGGCATCCTGCAAGCAATAACTACAAGCTTCTCAGAAGCTGAATCAGAATGAGAAATGAAAACTGGGAGAGGCTGGAAGCTTCATGGCCTAACTTTGAAAATCTTGGCTGGAAAAGCGAAGAGCTTAGGCCGCAATATTCCAATCTAGGATGTTTTCAAGATTGGAAGAATTCAGAGCTATGGATAAAGCCTTGGCGACTTGTACTCTTAGTTCTGCATAGGGGAGTTTAAAATGTATGCTGTTGCTGATGGTGATTTTGGTGGCCAAGACAGCTGGCTTATATTATTGACCAAGTCAGAAGAGGAACTCTAGAAGCAAGTCTGATACGGCGAGGAATGAATGATCAAGAGTGAAGGGAATTACTTCAGGAGGTTTGAAAATGATGTCAGGAGTATATGCAAAAGGAGCTAAATCAGGAGAGTCTCAAAATCTAACTATGGATTGATGACGGAGGAAGAATTGGCCACAAGTTGTTTGAGATGATTGTTAACCTGGTTTCAGTGGGGTTGGTTACTGTTTCCAGTAATTCCATGGAAGGACTAGCCACTGGTACTTGACTAGGAGTATGAGTCCTGGAAGGAACATAGAAAAGGTTCCGCTGTGCAGACTGACTCATCCACTGAAAGAGCTGAAGATCTTGATCAGACAAATCATTGAGCAGCAGTTGGTACCACGACTCAGAATTTGACATATGAGCTGGACAAGAGGGGAGATGTCAGACTTATATGATAGTCGATATTATGTACTCTGAAATCAATCAAACTCCAATTTCAGAAAAATTAATCTCAAAATTAATGGTATAAGCTCTCCAGAGAAGAATTAAGAATAATATGAGCCAAGAGGTTATGATAAAAAAAAATAACAAGGTGAATATAAATGAGCATTATTAATTGGGCTGCAAAATGAACATTAATTGCAAAAGTCTCCTGTCTAGGATGAGGAGAAAATCTGGAAATCGAGGATGTAAAACCAAGAATCCTTAATATGACAGTGATTCATATGCCCTGATGGGGGAAAACTGGATAACAGGATTAATATCATCATGAGTAAATCGATCAATCCAGCATAACAGAAGGTCATGGAGACCGCGCTCTGAGTAGGCAGTAGCAAGGAGGAAGAGGAAGAGAGCCGCATGCTGAAGGTCGTCCCAAGAAGCGTTGAGTATTGAAACTTGTACTCTGCTTGGTAAATGAAGTATTTGACCAAATGTCTGAGGCGGTGTTCTCCTACCCCAGTCCTTTTTCTTGCTTGAAAACAAGGCAAGAATGGAGATGTGTTGGGATTTTTGCCCATATTTCAAGCCAGATAAATTACCAGGGATTGCTAGGTGATAATTTCCTAATATGAGGTGAATTGGATATTGGTTGACCTTGATTTTGGGGTAACTATGTTTGTGGGATTTTAGGTTATTTGCCTGGTCAGATCTGTCAGGGGACTGATATGGATGAATGCTTAAGATATCATCAGGCAGAGTTGTCAAAAAATAGGGGCATCTGATAGTTGATTACCTATCAGGTGTACCAATTGGGACTGGTCAGGTTTCATCACTGACCAATTGGCAATTTAAGGACTAAGTTGCAAGGCGAGTGATGACACCTGCAACTAGTGAATTGATCAGTTGGTGAATGACCTGGCATAATGGGTAATAAGTTCCATTACCTAAGCAGGTCGCTTGCCAAATATGGTTGGTTTGCTTGGATCATGAGGAAAACGTTAGGTACACATTTTCCAAATTTTTCCAATTTAGGTCTCAAGGATGTCCAATGACAGAATCCTAGCCAGGATAAGGAAGACCATCACTGCTGAGATGAGGATGGGTGATCCAATAGTAATGGCTGCCATTTCATTAAAGAGGTTCCAACTGAGGGTTAAGCGCCAAATTCCCCACTATAAATTATCTAGAATTCACTAATAAATAATCATAATTTGTCAGATCATAATTTACTATATAAAAAATTATCAGATCACTTTTACTAGGGTAAAAGCTTAGTAAACTTTATCAGCATCCATTTATTTTATTTTTTCTAAGAATATTATTGCTGCATGCAATAATTGGGAGAATCTTTAAGATAAAGAGTAAGGATCTGAGTGGGGTCCACAGAAGAAGCTGAATCAGGGATTGCTGCCAACTGTGTGTCAAATCAGATAAATCATAAACAAGGATCTAAGAGTAGATCAAGTTAGGCAGTACGAGGTAATGAATCCCTATTCTAGACATCAAAATTATTTTGATAGGAAATATTAGCCAAGAGTTGGACCAAAATCTAATACTTCCATTCAACTATGGATAATAGTCACCATGCTATTATAAAACAATTATATAATCTACTATACAATGCGTAGAATTGCACAAAACCCAAACCTGTGCAAGTAATATATATAGGGATTATTGGCCAAAAATAGATTAAAAGACTATAATATTTTTACATTTACACATATGCTAAAATCACCAGCCATAGTTTATCCAATTTTTCCCAGCTCCCTGATACCCACATTTAAACTGAACATCACTTAGCGGAATTTTTTGAAGCTGTCTACCAAGCTGATCTTTATGAGAATGAAAACTCATTTTACACCATCATCTATTCATACTATGCTGATTCCCCAAAGCCCTGGTTCTCTGTTTAAACCATTTCTACAATATCATGATATTTTCATGAAGAGTATGTCTGCAGAAGAGCCACCTGACCCCTCACCCTCTGCCATAGAGGCTAAGAAGTTTCTGCTCCCCACCTGGTTAGAGTTTTTGTTTTTGATTTATTATTCCATTAAAATCGTTTGTTTGGTTCTTTTGCCTTTTTCTTATTGGTAATGTCCATCCTCTGGTCAGCGTACCTCAAAAAAATTTAAAATTTAAAATATAAACATAAAAGATTAAAAAAGATTTTTATTATTTAAAAATTATCAATGTTTATAGGGTGTGATATAGTATGTTTTAAGGTGATCAACTTGTCACTTATGAGAATATATCTTTATCATTGACAAAAGGTAGAAAATGTCCTTTCTGATAATAGAGCTCTTACCATCCATGGTCATTTATAAAAAAGATTTTCTCTTTTGATAGGATATATCTCAGGAAGTGGGTTTTTTTATTTAGCAACAGTGAACCATTAAAATTGAATGTTAGATCATTAAAAAAAGATTTGGATTTAGGATAATTGAGGTTGTGTCTAGAAATATTATTAGACTTTTGACAGAAATTTATAGTTACAGTTAGTGATTGGTTATATTGATATGATCAAATTAGTTTTGGCTGAGTGGCTAGTGTTTTTGGTTGACTTAATAGGCAAATTACATTTTGGTCTTACTAATGGCATCTACCAATATAAATTTAAAGTAATTTATGGATCATCAAAGAAATAAACATTAAATGGTAGTATCAAACCAAAGCACAGGTGATAATACTAGTTTGACAAAGTCTGATGAAATGATATAGAAGGAAACTTGTTTTTATTATATCTAATAAAGTATATAACTAAGGCATTCAGATATCTGTATAAGTTAGTATCTTCCAAGATATCAATATAAGTTAACTCAGTGTTAGGTTTAGTTAAGTATATTTTAGAACTTAGAGATAATTTACTCTTGTCAAACTTAAGTAATTATATGACTAAAGCTGATTTTCATTTTATTTTTCCTATCATTTTAGCATATTTTCTATCATGATGTTCCTATTTTGATAAATATTTTACATGGCCTTTTTGCTTTTGTTTAGGGTTATAAGCCTTTTTCAGAGCTGTGTTGATTTATTTTATTTGTTTTTTTTTATTTTTTTCTTTAGTAAAAAAGTAGTTAAAGTCAATATTGCCCCAGGAATTAACAACAATTTATTTTTGATTATAAAGTTTGCTATCAATACTTATCTTTTTGTCATGTTGTGCTTTTAAAAAAAATCTATGCTAGATGAATCTTTATTTCTAGGTTTGCTAGCTTAACCTTTATAGATTCTAGGATGGTTTTATTCTTCTTTTATAAAGTAACAAAAATATATCATGAGCTTTACCTAAGAGTACTTTTGGTTATACTACGCTGTAAACTTTATCTATGCTAGATATTAAATCTTTACTTTAATTTTGTTGCTTTGAGTTTTATAAATTTTAAGGATGTTCTTATCTTTTTTAAAATATCAACTCAACAAAATAAATTTTGTCAAACTGCTTAGCTTATCAACAATTAACATGAAACTGCTCAACCAAAAACAATGTGCCAATTAGAATAAAATTATATATATATATATAATGTTTTTACATTATGTATATAAATTATATGAATTTTATTATGTTTATGATTATGATAATAAATAAATAGCCCATGATGGTTCATTGTAATTCAGAAAGCATTTCACTAAGGTTGCTATCTTAATTGGGACCATCTAGTACTAAAAAAAAAGGTTGCTATCTTAGTATACATACTTAGGAAGAGTTATAGAACAAATATACCTAAATATAAATAGCATTTTTTATAAAGTTTTTTTAAATCATCTTTGTTGGAATTCTGGCACTCCATTGCTCGCAGGTGCTTTTAAACCAGGGCTTTAACAATACAGCAGCTGCTGAAGTATTATAACTCTCAACAGCTGTTTAAGATTTTTAGAGAAAAGTAGACCACAGATAAATGGAATTCTAGTGTTTTAAAAATAAGGATACTTTTATCACTTTAGATGGGTAAATAAGTGTAGTTTTTAGAATAATGCATCCCAGTACTTAGGGCACTCAAAGCTAATAGTGAAATGCAAACAAGGATTTAGTATAGGCAGGGAGTGACAAGATTGTTGGCATCTGGGAACTGGTGGATACTCTACTTTTTCTGAAAAGAGTATCAATTGTTAAAATCTGGCTTCGTTGACAATCATTCCAAGAGATTATTACACAGGTTTGAATATGTGCACAATTTGCATTGCATGATAGTGTTAGATAGATGGGCGATAATAGTATGAAAACTATTATCCATAGTTGAATGTACAACCCAGATAATCATTGTCCAAAGCTAAACTTGGAAAGTTCCACAAAATACTGATTAGCTTGACAATTAAGGAATTCTTCCCTATCCTGGATAAACTTAATCCACTCTCAAATTCAGAGGTTCCTGGCCATAGTCCATGTCATGCTGAGTTGGTGGAAATCCACATCATAGGTCTGCTTCTCTTCCAAGGATATCCATTCCTTACTCTTTTATTACACAAAAGAGTCAACAATTATTGTACTACAACAATAATCTGAAGTTGAATATAACTTATTAATGCTACTTTGATCTGCTTAATAAAATTACTAGGGATTTAATGAAAATAATTTGGCGCTCAACTCCTTGGTTAGTGCCTCAGCCATGAAACGGCAGCTGTTGCCATTGATTTATCCTACAAAGTCTCTTCTGGCGATGGTATTCTCCATTGGTCTAAGGATCCCTCCTTCAGACATCCCAGAGACCTGGAAATGGAAAGAGCTATAAAACGTGTCCCTAACATTCCAGATTGATCACAGTGAACCAACCACATTTGGCTAGCGGCCTGCTTAGGTAATGGACCACTTAATCCATTATAGTAGGTCAGAGCTAGCTGATTGATTTGCAAGTTGCAGGAAGCATCACTCGTCTCACAACTGTTGCTCAAATTCCCAATCGTTGGTGATAAAACCTGATTGATCCCAATTGGTGCACCTAATAGTTAATCAATGATCAACTATCAGATGCCTCAATTCTGTTGGCAACTCTGCTATCAAGATCTTAAGCATTCACATGGATTGATCCCTGACAGATCTAAACCTGGCGACTTACCTAAAAGCCCACAAACATTATTAACCAAAATCAAGATCAACCAATATCCAATTCATTTGCTAGTGAGACTTATCCCCTAGTAAACCATCATATAACCTAGGAAGCTGAAAAGGTGAGAAAAAGACCAACATATCAACCATCTTGCCTATATTTCCAGCAAGAGTAAGATTGGGACAGGAGAATGTTACCTCAGGCCAGGTTGAATACTTCTTTGTTTCCAGCTGAACACTGCCATTATGCACTCAATGCTGCTCACAACAACCTTTGGCCTACATTTCTCTTTCTTTATTCCTTGCTGCCACCTCCTCAGAGCGTGGTCCTCATGAGGCACTGCTGTGCCAGCCTAATCAGTTTTTTTGTGCCAATGCTAGTCCCAGAAAGCCAGTTTTAACTTGGTCAGGACATATGACCCTTTATTTTCAGGATTATGGTTCAGCATCCTTGATTCCTTGATCTCCCTTCTCATCCTTAGTAAGAGGTTACTACTTTCAACAACTTTCTTGCAGCAAAAAAGTATGATTAACTATACCTGCATTAGTTATTTTTTATCTTCATATCTTTTTTGCTCATATCATTCATATATTTTTTTGAAGAGCTTATTTAATACATTAGAATTTAATTGTGCAAAATTAGAGTAACTTTGAGTTTAATCTACACCAAAGTGGATGATGTATGGGACCATCTAGTACTAAAAAAAGTGGATGATGTAACCATTATAAAAAGTCCTACATTCCCAATTAATTCAGCTCATATGTCAAAGTTGTCTAACTCCCAGTATCAGCAATATCTGGACAATAATTCTGCTGAAAATTCCCACCTGTTCTGATTGATGAGTAATACTGCTTGAAGAAATCTCTTTTATGGTCTCTCTTGGACCCATACTCAAAGTTGAGCACATTTAAGTAGTACTTCCATTGAACTACCTGAAATGGTATTCAATCCCAATGAACCAGTGTAGCAACCATCTTAAACAAACCACTGCCAATTCGCCCTCTTCCATTGGTTTCCAAATTAGACTTTAACACTTTGTTAAATTTGACTCCTCTCATGAACAATCCCATTATAATTGTTAGCCCTATTGAAGCATGCTATTTTATATCAATCAGTTTTTTCATGCCAGCTCTGATTTTCTTTCAAAATTCCTATTTCATCTTGGCCAATATTATAGACCAGCATTTCTTTCAACCAAATTAACTATCGGTAATTGAGAACACTTTAAGCTCCTGTATGCAGAATTAAGGAACTGAGTAACTGAGGCCCTTGATGAGGCTCTGAACTCCTCTGACCACTCAAGCATACTATATCATGATTTTGCAGCCTATGCTCTTTGTTTTTCTGGACAAGTCCTTTGCATTTGGGCCATAAATCTTCCAGCCTCCCCTAATTTCCATCGCGCTTTCTGCTTTCAGCCTCAAGAAGCTTTCAGTTGTCACCTTCAGGATGCCACTTTTTCTTGCAAAACTACTTCATCTGGCGCTTTGCATTGATACCTCCCCTAATGGCTCTGACCAGAGGCATATTTTGGCAACCTCCTTCCAGTATCCCTTGCACCATGCTGGCCCACATGTACAACATCCCTGATGAAGCCCGTCAGCAAGCATTCAAGACTAATCTTCCAGCGCCAGTGCCATATCAGGATTATTCATGGTTATTCTCCAACTTCCTCTTCCTTTTCTGCTATTCCTCCCCAATCTGGAGTATCAAGTTTGACTAGTACTTAAATTTTAATTTATCTTCCCTCTGTCACATTCTCTCAAAGCTCATCTTCTGCTCAATGAACTTGGCTTTGAGTGGTTCTAGTCCTTGCTAGCGTTCAATCTCAAATAGATTTTGACGCCTTTTTCAATCCTACTGTCAAATATCCTCCCTCCCCCAAGAGGTGACAGAGACAGAATCATCCTCAAATTGAGGATGATGAATAAAAAATTATAGGACTTTTTCATATTTTATCAATTTTTTATTATATTTTTCTTATTTTTATATGGGAAAAGACCTTTACTCAGTTCAGTGGTCCATATTATTATTATTATTCCACTAAACTAGTTCCTAGGTATACTATGACCTACCAGTTTTCATGGTACAGAGGTCTTATATCTCAAGACTTAACCATTTATTTTGGTTCAGCGATCCTTTTTTATGGATTAACCAAAAATTGTTAGGACATGACCATCTCAACGGTTCAGCGGTCCTTCAGGAATAGCAGTTATTTTCGTTAATCATCTTATAATCTTTTCCATACTTGGCCTTAGTGTTTTCAATCGCTTTTTTAAGCGCACCTTAGATTTCTTAGGGCTCATTCACAATTTCTTCATTGACCATTCTCTGAAACAGCTCATCAGCCTGTTGTTGTACCATTTGGACCATTGGTAACCTTAATAAGCCTTCTTCATTTTTATGAGAAGCACCTGATCAGTGGACTATCTCAAGGTCATAAGCTTGAAGCTTCAGTGCTCATTAGGCCAGACGTCCTTACAGTTCTTTCAAATTATCCAGCCAACACAGGGAGGAGTTATTCGTTACCATTTTATTTGTGTACTGTGAATATACAACTGAAACTGCTTACAGGACTAATTCACCACAAGGCATTCGTGCTCAGTAAAAGTGTGCTTCCATTTTGCTGCTGTTAACATCTGGATTATATAAGCTACTGGATGCACACCCCAAGTGCATCCACTTGACACAGGACAGCGCCAATCTCCATTAATGAAGCATCAGTATTTATTATAAGCTCCCAATTGAAATTCAGATATTTCAAAATTAAAGAATTCTTAAGAAACTGATGTAACACTGTTGATTTTTGGTATATTGAGAGTGACTGGTTCTTCTTATAAGGTAAGATGGAGTTTTGATATCTATTGTATAAAGACAACAGACCAGACGGTGACTATAATTAAGATATAGCTCCTTTTTAATTCTACTGGAAGTTGTATTATTCTGTCATTAATTAGATGATGGCACGCTGCCCTGATCTTCATGATCCTAAGTAAATCCTCGATGTAACACAATGTAAAGTAATAATACAAAAGCTTATAAATTAAATTATAGAACTGTAGGAATATTTGTTGTTTTTTATTAGTAATAACTTGAGATAATTTATAGGGTTCGATGTTCATCACATCTTACCCATGACACCTCAATTTCAATGGTACTTGGCCAGAGAAAGTAACGAGTTTGTTTGAGGGTCTACAATCCATTTAACTTGAAACATCCCAATTGTCTCAGCGTCAGTCTCAAACTCAGAAATATATTCAAGACAGCATTTCTAACGCGTCTGTAAATAGCTGAACCAATACTCATCTCAAGCAATTGGCAGCACATACCAAGGTAATTCATACCACTAATTATTAATTAATTTTATTGAAAACTTGATTGACAAAAAATATTGACAAAGACCAACAAAGCTCAAGTGCCCAGGTTATCTAGTTGACTATTATTATAAATCTGACTAAGCCATCAACGCTCTTGTGCCCATGTTATCATAGTTGAATACTATTAAGTGGAATTGCTAGGCCACAAATCCCAAGTTCAGATATACTTAGGATATTTTTGATTTATAATTACCAACAATTTATATCCAGTCAACCATTCAACACTTCTCCCTCCTTGACTGGATAAAAGCAGAGGTATTTGTTTTTTATTGGTCACAACATCCAATTTTCTCAATCTTCAGAATAGGATGCTCCATTAATAGCTGAATGCTACAGTTAGTTCATTCATTTTGCCTTCATTTCTTCAATGCCTGCTGAGGCTCTAGCAATCTTTGGCGATCTTGAACTAGCCCCCTTGGCTTCAATTTCACTCTTCTCCCCCTCCCAAAGATGAGTTTCCTTTTTTTAATGACAACAAGGCTTCATTTTCAAAATAAATGTTTATATTTTACTTATTTCTTAACTTTTCTATACACTTACTGTTATATTATTATTAATTTTATTATATATTATTTCTTATACCTTTTTCTTATTTTAATTTTTCTTTTTCACTTTTTTATTATCATTATTCTTTTTTATATGGACAAAGGAATTTAGCGTGTACTTGATTCACAACCCAGCCTCCTTGATCCTTTATAGTATATACATCCTCAGATGACTTTTCCAATACAATAAATGGACCTTTCCAAAGCGAGACAAGCTTGTGCGCGTGGCCTGCGCTATGAGTATTACATTATACTACTAAGTCCCCTTCTTTAAATTTAGTCACCATAGCCCATTTGGCGTCATCATGGCTCTTTTGAATAGTTTTTTGACTAATTGCATTTTGATAAGCTTCCAATTGTAACTTGATTAATGTCTTCACCAGCTGCTCAACATAATTATTCTGACTAATTGCTTCAGTTGAACTGAGGACTGAGTATATATCGGAGGCAAAGATGGCTGTCTACCATACAGAAGTTGAAACAGAGAGTGGCTGGTACTGCTGTGATGTCCAATATTGTATGCAAACACGGTAGCACTAATAGAGGTAGCCCATTGTGAAGGCGCTAAGGCTTCATTTTTGCGTAAAATGCTGACTAGAGTGCCATTCACTCGCTCTACCATACCATTAGTTTCAGGATGGTATGGTGTTGATAGCACTCCTTTGATAGATATCAACTCATTTAGCCTTTGTATCATTTGAGCAGTAAAATTCATGCCGTTATCCATCAAGATCTTCTGTGGGCATCCGTGCTTGTAAATTACTTTATCCATAATGAACTTGGCAGTAGTTAAGGCCCCAACGTCTCATATTGCTTTTGCTTCCACCCATTTTGTAAGAGGGTCAATAGCAACAATTATGTATTTGTTGCCTAGGCTGCTCACAGGCAAAGGGCCAACTACATCTATTGATATGGTATGCCAAGCCCAGTCAGGTTTGATTAAACAATACTTCACACCTGATTTCATAGGTTTTGTAATTTGACAAGAATGACATTTGTCAAGTACATCTTGGATATTGAATCACAATTATCCTAATAGTAATTCAACCAAATTAATTTTAGCGTCTTAGTTAATCCTCCATGCCCCACGGCCTTGTGCACTTGTGTAATAATTTCCATTTAATCAGAAGGTTTTGGGAAAATTTGATGATGCCCATTGGGCCTGAGCTTGTATAAAACTCCATTCCAATATTTAGTGTCAGTTAAAGCTTTTTTGATTGCTTTTTTCACTTCAGTTGGCTCGTCCTCATATTTCCAATTTATCATCTTTTCATGGAGTTCATCAGCTAAACTGCTCAGGACAGCTACAATGGGAAGTCTCAATAATCCATCTGCATTTTGATGGGCCGCCCCAGCTATATAGATAATTTCATAATCATAAGCTTGTAATTTTAAAGCCCAGAGGGCTAAGCGTCCTTTAGGTTCCTGAGGTTGTGGAGCCATCTTAACGAGCTGTGATCTGTTACTACTCGAAACTTGGTGCCATAAATGTAAACTCAAAATTGTTTACATGCATAGATTACGTCTAAACACTCTCGTTCAATCACTGTGTAATTGCGCTCATGCTTATTCAGCGTTCTTCTGCAATAAGCGACTGGATGCTCCTCCTCATCCTCCCCAATCTGAGATAGCACACCCCCAATCACAGTCTATGAGGCGCCAGTTTGTATGATAAAAGGCCTCATGAAATCTGGATATTAAAGGATAGGCGCTGAAATCATTCTGGTTTTCAAAGCCTCAAAGGCCTTTTGGCATTCTTCTGACCAGCAAAATCAAACTCCTCCTTGCAGCAAATGGAATAGGGGCTCAGCAATCCTCGCAAACCCTTCTACAAATCTTCAATAATACCCTCCCATGCCTAAGAACACTTGAACATCCCTCATACTCGTTGGAGCTTGCATCTTGTTAATTGCCTCCACCTTTTGAGGTTGAGGCCGCAAGCCCTTGGCATCAATAACAAACCCAAGGTATTCCAATTGTTCTTTAAAGAACTGACATTTTCTAGATTTTATCTTCAGATTAGCCTTTAATAGTCGTTCAAACACTTGTTCAAGGTGCTCCAAATGTTCAGAAAACGTTCATGGGAAGACATTGATATTATCCAAGTAAACCAGTACACAGGATAATTTAAGATCCCCTAAGATTGTATCCATCGCTCATTGAAAAGTTGCTGTTGCATTGCACAGCCCCTGTGGCATGTGCGTTGGTTGAAATAGGCCTTGAGTAGCAATCATTGCACACTTCTCCTGTTCCTTAGGCAATTCTTTGCCAATATCTGGAGATAAGGTCCATGGCAGTAAAGTATTTCGCTCCTCCCAGGCAATCCAAAGCATCATCAATTCTAGGCAACAGATAGGAATCCTTTTCTGTGATGGCAAATAGGCATTGGTAATTAATCATGACTCAATTGCTGCCATCTTTTTTCTTTATGATTAAAACTGGACTGGCTCATGGGCTTTTGGATGGCACTAGCATTCCGCTTTTTAGCAACTTTCTAACTCTTCACTGACTATTTCATCGCTAGCCCTAGGGCACTGAATTGGCCTCAATATTAAAAGGTGCATGGTCCCCAGTGTTAACAAATGCTGGACTCCTTTTGCACAACCTAGATATTGATCATCTTTGGCGAAAATTTTTGGAATATCATTTGAACAACTCTAGTGCTTCATCCTTCTATTGTTCTGATAATCCAGTAAAATTTTTCGAGGGATCACAGTATGTGCCCCAAGGGTTTTGTTTGGTAAGCCTAGCTCGGATAAATTGCCAAATTTGATAGCTGATTTTAATTTGTCCTTTGGTAACAGATGCATGAATGCAACCACTTGATATTCCTTGACCTTAGTAGTTTGGTTTGTTAGATTGGCTAATAGGACATCAATTTCACCATGCCCTGGTATAAATATCCCAGGCGCTACGCAAGGTTCCATATGAGAGTGATGTCATGGGGACATAACCTCACCATATAATACTTCTGGAATATCCGCGTGGTCCCAGTCTTCATAATTAGTTGATGGCCTGGAGCTATACTCACATCCTTATTCACACGTAGGGGTATTCCTCAATTTTTGTTTATAGCATTCAGCATGGAACAGCTTCGATTTCCTTGCTGAATATATCATATTGGTATTATTCCATCAGCATAAGATATATTAATAAAGTTTCAATGATGGCTCGTGGGCTTTGTATTGTCATGAGAGTAATAAATTGAAGGTGATTAACCTAAAATTGTTAAGACGTTTTCTTTAAAATTGCATGAAATTCCATAGGTCCTTAAAAAACTCATTCCAATTAAGATGTCATAATTAGTGTTTGGAAGCACTATTGCGGGTGCTGCTACTACTAAAAGCTCCAAATCGCAGTGGCAAGGCGCTATAAGCTCCTTCACTCTTTGTGCTGTTGAGACCCGCGGTTCCATACTCCTTATGATGGTCAATGTCTGGCGCAATTTTCAGTTTCTTCACCAACTTTGTAGAACAATGTTTATAGGTGCTCCGCTATCAACAATAGCAACAACTTTGACCTTATTGACCAGAATATCCACGTAAGTGCACTCAGAGTAGTAGAATTGATAGAATTTACTAAGTGAATATGTGAAAAATCCAGAGAATTAAGAGTGTTCTTCAGAGTATTTCCAATGCTAGGACAAATGGATGAATTTGTCAATTGGCATTGCTATAATGACCCCTTTCAGACTTGGAGTATTAGATGCAATGCTCAGACCTTCTGCTGGAATATTTTCAATTATTTGTTGTACATACGGTTTAGCTACTACTTCAGAGGCCTCAGGCATGACAACCTTACTCTGAGATTGGGTTACCTCATGTACACTTGTAGAATCTTCATTAGGTACTATAATAGAAATTGTTTCATCATTAAGCAAGGCCCCGTGGCCTGCGTTTTCTTGTCAATCAGGCGGGACTAGTTTTCTGGCACAATAGAGCATCACGCATCTATTGTGCTTGCTCTTTTCCCTTCTCCTGTACTTTATCAGGAAGGACCACATTGACGTTGTGTTGAAGGCATTGAGAGGCAAAGTGCACTTTGCAGTCGCATTTATAGCAGGTAATAATTATTCATTGAGCGTGTAGGCTTGGTATCTGAGTTCTGTTCAGTTTTCACAGACAAATCATTTTCAATCTTCTTATTGACTTCAATGAGTTTCCCCACAGAGGCAGGTCCTTATTTGTACCCAGTATTTAGAGGACTGTAATTCTGTGAACATCTGCAAAGATAGTCAAATAGCTCAGATGTTGTAAGATTTTGTACAAAAGCAGGCATTAAAATGTTTGATAAATTACAGTAAGGTTGTAGCACATGTTCTAATGCAGTCTTATCATCAAAGTCAACCATAGCCTTGGCGCCTAAGAGAACTTGCGCTTTGCAATAGAATTGATCTGCAAATTTGTCAATGGCTTCATTTTTTTTAAATCAAATATTCAAAATTTAGATTTTCTCATCGACATTTGTTCTGGACCTCCAAATTTGTAAAGCACAGTCTCTTTGACTACAGCGTAAGTTGTATTTTCATGGATATGGGGCATAATTAACTCAATGCTCCACTGGTCCAAGCAGTTAATCATAGTAGCTGCTTGATTGCAATTGGTGGCCCCATAAATAGCTAATTCAAAACGTTTGATAAAGGTGGTGATACTTTCTTTATTGTCAAATATAGGAAGATTCGCTGGCTTGTAATTATTGCTTTCCGCCCTGAGTTATCAGAATTGCTTCTTTGATGACTCAGGCCAGATGCACTAGGGCGTTGAGGCACTGAATCACGGCTGGAGGAACTTGGGTTAGCCAAAGCAACCATTCTAATTGGCAGTTCATGACGTGGCTCATATTCAATTTCATAATGTTCAGATGCATCACTATCCATATTTTCGCTTTGGGCGTGCTGGCTTTGACAATCCTTCAACATTGTAATTTTCTCATCTAAATTGGTCATTTGCAATTGAAGTGCAGAGATGACTTGATCTTTTTCTATGATTTACCTTTTTAACTCATTCACTTTTTTATGTAAATCATAATTTGCCTTATTAATAAAAGTAACTTCTTCAGTAAGATTTTAAATTTGATGAATTATAATGTCCGCTGAGTCTTAAAATTTGGTAAATTATTCTTGAAAAATTGTATAGCCAGGGGTTGCTCCTATTCTTCATGGTCACCATCTGCAGTCCCAGCCATGAGCGCCACTTGTTAAATTTTTGGTATATTGAGAGTGACTGGTATTTCTTTATAAGGTAAGATTAAGTTTTGACATCTATTGTATGAAGACAACAGACCAGACGGTGACTATAATTAAGATATAACTCCTTGTTAATTCTACTGGAAGTTGTATTATCTTGTCATTACTTAAATGATGGCATGCTGCCCTGATCTTCCTAATCCTAAGTAAATCCTTGACGTAACACAACATAAAGTACTAATACAAAAGCTTATAAATTATAATATAGAACTGTAGGAATATTTGTTGTTTTTTATTAGTAATAACTTGGGATAATTTATAGGGTTCGATGTTCACCACATCTTACCCATGACACCTCAATTTCAATGGTACTTGGCCAGAGAAAGTAACGAGTTTGTTTGAGGGTCTACAATCCATTCAACTTAAAACATCCCAATCATCTCAGAGTCAGTCTCACACTCAGAAATATATTTAAGACAGCATTTCTAACGCGTCTGTAAATAGCTGAACTGATACTCATCTCAAGCAATTGGCAACACATACCAAGGCAATTCGTACCATAATTTATAATTAATTCAATTGAAAAATAATCGATATTAAAAACTAATTTTGACATAGACCAACGAAGCCCACGTGTCCAGGGTATTTAGTCAACTATTATTATAAATCTGACTAAACCAACAAAGCCCCCGTGCCCATGTTAACATAGTCAAATATTATTAAGTGGAATCACTAGGCCACAAATCCCAAATTTAGATATACTTAGGATATTTTCAATTTATAAAATACCAACGATATATACAGTAAACCATTCAACAAACACATTAAGAGAATTTTAAACCTCTATATTCCATATGAATCCTTTCTTTGGATCCTTTAGCAAATGGAAAAGAAGCTTGGTGATTCTTTCAAAATCAAGTATGAAGCTTCAGTAGTATCTGACCATTTCAAAAAACACTTGGATATCTTAGACACTTCTTGGGATGACCTTCCGCTCTATGGCTTCAATTTTCTGGGTTTGCAGCTGCAGTCTACTGGAGTGATAATAAACCCCAGATATTTCAATTCTTTTTTGAAGAAGTGTTACTTTCTTGGCTTATTCTTCAGATTAGCTGCAGAAAGTTTCTTGAAGTCTTCTTCCAAGTGGTTAAATGGTCAGTGAAAGTTCTACTGAACACATTTATGTCATCCAAGTACACCAGGATGCAGGACAACTTCAAATCATTAAATATGGCGTCTATGTCTCTTTAGAGTGCTGCAGACGCATTGCAAAGACCTTGGGGCATCCAGGTTGGTTGTATAGCCCCTGTGCGGTGATGATCATGCACTCCTCTTGGTCTTCAGATAGCAAATTAAATTGCCAATACCCTGAGTTTATATCCATTGGTATGAAATACTTTACTTCTTTAAACAATCTAATGTAATATCAATTCGTGGTACTGGAAACAAATCCTTCTCTGTTATCTTGTTCAGCCTCAGATAGTTGATCACACCTGATTAGAGCCATCTTTCTTCTTCAATATCAGGATAGGGCTCGCCCAGGGGCTCAGCTATGGAACTAGGAGCCCATGCTCCATTAGCCTGCTGATTTCCTCTTCCACTACCAATTCAGATGTCCTAATTGTCAGATTGGTCTCATCTGTATAGGCGAATTTTCCCCAGTGTTGACTTTATGGACTATGTTCTTTTCAAATCCCAGATCATGATCATCCTGTTCAAAAATTTCTGAGACTTTTTGAATAGTTCAAGCACCTCTTCCTGATAACATTTATCAGATCAGTGAGTTGCTCTCAATTGACCAGTAAATTGGTTTTCTCAGAAACTCCTTCTAGCAACCCCATCTTTGTGAGGGTATCTAAATCATGGAATTTTTGCAATTCTACCATTGGGATAGGATGGACAAATGCAAAAATCTAATCTTTCTCAATCTTTATTGGTTTTCCACTTAGATTTTCCAAGAGAACTCGGATTTCTCCATGACCCAGCCTTACTATTCCAGGAGCCAACCATGGCTCTACTCTGGACTTCTTCAATGGGCTAACGACCTCTCCATAAAATAGCACAGATATTTCCAAAGTCAATCCAGTATTGATTATGATCTGCAATCCTGGCGGTATGGTACTCAACTTCTTGGTTTGCAATAGAATTACCTTTTTTTCCAGGATTTCCATTGGCATTTCTCTTTTCTTTCATCCAAACCATTGGTAGTGAATTGGGATAATGTCATAATTGTAGATCAAATTGATAAATTTTGTTCCTCCTACTAAACAGAGTTTCCCTATCTTTCTGATAGACCAGAAACAGCGTTTGACCTAGTATGGTTAATGTATTGTCCTCAAAGTTACATTTAACTCTGTACTTCCTTGAAAAATTAGCCTTAATTAGAACGTCATAGTTTTATTTGCCAAAACTATAGCTGGGCTGGATGCCACCAAGGATCCAAATTTGAGTGGTAATGCGCTATACGCTCCACAGGAGATGGTCGTATCAGGCCCAGCAGTCCCATATTCTTTCTTGTGTTCCAGTCCGGGCAAGATTTTCATTTTCTTTACCAGCTTGGTTGAGACAATATTAATCAGCGCCCCACTGTCAATAATGGCTTGCACCCATACTCGATTGGCCAGTATATTAGCATATGTACGCTCAGAGTATTGCAAAATAGTGTTTACTGAATGTATAGTTGCGTTTATTTGTTGAATCAGGGTATAAATTATTTGCGCCATCAAAAAAGAAAAAATTCCTTAATCATGCTTAGGGGATTTGACAGGTATGCTTCATCTAATTTTGACCTTAGCCAATTCATCCAGATTCTCAGCGGATTGGATCTTGCCCACTAATTGATGCACATATGGGCAAATGACCTCCTTGATTATTTTGGGGTCAATCCCCTATTGCTCCAGCTCTGGTCATAGCATTGACGTCTAAGTTGACCACTTGATAAAGATGGTCTGGCATGTTGCCATTGACAAAAAATTGCTGATGGCAATGTACTCATTAATGATATCAGGAGTAACGGGTTTAATCGCAGCTCTATACTGTTCCACGTTTAGGCCATGGGCCCTTTTCCTGACTCTTGTGTGGGTTTAGCTTCCTTAGCCTGCACCACGTTAATTTGCTCCTTAGGCTTCTTGCTGAAGCACTGGGCAGAAAAGTGGTTCTTCCCTTCACACCGGTGACAGCACATTTTGCTCTTGTCT
Source organism: Massospora cicadina (assembly GCA_022478985.1). Lineage (NCBI taxonomy): Eukaryota > Fungi > Entomophthoromycota > Entomophthoromycetes > Entomophthorales > Entomophthoraceae > Massospora > Massospora cicadina. The sequence continues at coordinate 105,829 of JAKSZP010001394.1, forward strand.
ATCCGTTTTAACCCCTAAGGTTTATTTACTGGAACTGTTTAATTGGGTGATTCCTTAGTTGGTTTGGCCAATTTGATAAATTCAAATTTCTTACCAAGCTAGGCTTGAAGCTTCAATTAGGTGCCACAAATGTGTCTCCTAGCTTCTTCAAGTGATCACTATTTGTGAGGTAATTATTTTGGTATCTAAAGCAAAAGACATCTTTTTTTGCAAATTGCAATAAGGCTGAAGACCGCTTGTAACATGATCCACGTGTTTAAATCAGTCAAGACTTTTGCTCTGAATAAAATTATGATTCTTGGTAGAATAGGTCAGCATAATTTGCTAAGGTTTCATCTTTCAGGAATTGAATCACCATAAATTCTTAATTGCATTTTGACATACGTGAGGAGCTTCCAAACTCCTTCATGCTTTCAGCTTTAGCCTCAGAATAAACCAACTGTCTCCCTCATAATGAGGAACCATCAAGTTTTGGCAGTCAGTATCCAAGCAGTTCATGACTGTCAAAGCTTTTTGTCTATCACCACACCCAAACATAATCATGTTGAACAGGCGTAAGAATGTAGGAGCGTTATCCCAATGGAAAGTTGGTAGTTTTGGCGTGTCTTTAAATCCCTCAAAATTTTTTCTAGCCGCCACTTTCAGCTCAGCTACTTAACTGACTAGAGGAGTATTCATGGAGTATCATTTCTGAAATGGTAGCAGATGCAGTCAGCATATCTCTAGGAGTTGTCAACTTCCCAACTGGAGTTCTTGGAGTCTTTTTTCAGCGTTGGTCGCTGCATAGGGTTAACATTCACATTTCTGATTGATCAGTTTGTCTACTTGTTTATCTAGATGTTCCATGTCTGAGCTAGGCGAGTGTAATCAAATACAATCTGCTTCACATTATGTATACAGAAATGAATCTTCTTTGGTAAATCTCCTTCTTTCTTTTTCAATGACTTTACTATCTCTGAGTAACTCAAAGATTAATTTAAAAGCTTATTATGAACCTTCTTTGACCTTAGTTACTCTCTCCTCTAGGGTAGCAAATATCTATATGATTGGCTGAATTCAAGGCGTTCTTATTGACGGTTGCTAATTCCGTCCATAGCCTTCTTAACTCTTCCTTATATATCATCATAGAATGGCTTATCTTGCTCAACTACCCCTAGTAGTGAGCACCAATCGTTAAAATCTGAGAACTGGTGGCTACTCTGCTTCCTTTGGAAAAAATACCAATCTTTAAAGTCTGGCTTCATTGACAATTGTTCTCAGAAATCAGTTGCACAGGTTTGGCTATGTGTATAATTCTCATTGCTTGATAGAATTAAATAGATGGTCAAAATATTATGAAGACTCTTATTTGTAGTTGAATAAAAAACCCAGCTTATTGGTATAATGCTAAACTTGGAAAGTTCCATGAAATACTGTTTAGGTTGACAATTAGGAGCTTTTTTCCTATCTTAGATGAGCTTAATCTAACTTCAGATTCATAGGTTCCTGGCCTTAGTTCACATCATGCTGAGTCAATGAAGATCCACATCATAAGTCTGCTTCTCTTCCAAGGATATCCAATCCTTACTCTTTATCACACAAAAGAGTCAGCAATTACTTTTTATAATAATATTAAACTGAAGTTGAGTAGAGCATATCAATGCTATTTTGATATAATTTATTTATAAAATTGCTAGGGATTTCATGGGGATAATTTGGCGCCCAACTCCTTGGTTGGTGCCTCAGCTATGAAACGGCAGCTGTTGCCATTGAATTATCCTGCAAAGTCTATTATGGCGATGGTCTTATCTAAGTGGTCTAAGGATCCCTTATTCAGACATCCCAGGGACCTGGAAATGGAAAAGAGCCATAAAACGTGTCCCTAACATTACAGATTGATTACAGTATACCAACCACATTTGGCTAGCGGCCTGATTAGGTAATGGACCACTTAATCCATTATAGCAGATCAGAACTAGCTGATTGATTTGCTAGTTGCAGGAAGCATCAAACGCCTAACAACTGCTGCTTAAATTCCCAATCAGTTGGTGATAAAACCTGAATGATCCCAATTGGTGCACCTGATAGTTAATCAATGATCAACTATCAGATGCCTCAATTATGTTGGCAACTCTGCTAGCAAGATCTTAAGCATTCGCATGAATTGATCCCAGACAGATCTGAACCCAGCGAATTACCCAAAAATCCTCTGACATTATTAACCAAAATTGAGGTCAACCATTGTTCAATTCATTTTCTAATGGGATTTGTCCCCTGGTAAACCAGCAGATAACCTAGGAAACTGGAAAGTGGGAAAAAACCCAACAAAACTTTAACTAAATGACCAACTGACCTAACAGAACTCAAAATAATCTTTTCACCCCAATATGCCTTAATTTTAGTTATTGGTCAATGGAAGGTATGATGAATTCATGCGGTAACATTTTAATATATTTTATTTTATTCAGCAATCGTGAAAATACTTTCATCTCAGCTGATTACCAGATTTTCTAGGTCTTGATTGGCGGGTATAATATCTTCACCCTCCAGAACTCCATTCAGGTCTATAAAAGAGGTTGGTTTCTCTAGGAGGTAACACTAAATTTATTATAGTGCATGGGCAAACATCCACATCAGTTTGCCAATTCTACTGAGGGGTTCAAAGTAACCTGTTCAACTCAATCTAAGCTAAAATGGCCAGGACTAGGTGTAAAATTAATACTCTGAGTTAAAATATTTCATTGAGAGTTAAGCAGAAATTATTAGTAAGATTAAACTATTTGTCAATAGGACATTCTTCTCAACTAGTTGAGATTCCAATTGTCTGACATTACTCCTCAAGAATGTTAGTCGGAGAAAAGGGGTGTAAAAATCGTTTATTCACTCTGTAAATAGTAAATCCTGAGGCAAAAGATTCAAATGATATATATCCTCACTCATAAGTGATGATGAAAGGTCTTCTTCAGATGGAACTGAGTTTGCCACTTCTGGAGGAGAAGCGGTTGTGGTATTATAGATACCAAATCTGATGTTTGAAAAGAGGGTAGAGGTGGTCTGAACTTATTAGCATCTCAGCTCTCTTTAGTGACAATTTTTGCTTAATTAGTTGTAGCGTCAGATTGTAGCTGAATGATGTGCTGGGCTAACCTCCTCATGGCTTTGTCAGGATCATCAGTACTAGAAGAAAAAACGACTTTAGCTAAGAGGGCGGGTACCCCAGGTTCTCAATAATATAAGGTGATAAAAAGTAGACATTTTAAGGATCTGATGATAATTGATACAAATGCCATAAGAGCACTAAGAAAGAATTGATCTCAGTGTAGAGCGTCTAAAGTGGCCATCTTTTAAATAATAAAAACCAAGGTTCCATTCTCTCTTTCTATTGTACCATTCATTGAAGGGTTGAAAGGGGCTAATAAGAGTTGTGCTCCCATGGAGGTAGCCATGATATTAACTACTCTGGAGGTGAAAATTTCCGTTGTCATCAAGTAGAACCTGGGGCAACCATGGCGAGTGAAGATTGAATGATGGAGGAAGGTGGAAGTAGCTTTGGCAGTTTTGGCAGAGTAAAGCCACAGCTTTAACCCATTTCATATAGTTATAAATTTCTACTAGTATATATTGATTCCCACAGGTAGTTTGGGGTGGAACCAACCACATCTAGGCTTATCATGTAAAATGATTTCTCGAGGGGTAGTAGTCTAATATTGATATTTGGTCTCAAAACTGGATTGCTTATTACAAGTTAAGTAGGCCACCAGGACTTTGATAATGGGCTTAATAATTCCCTGCCAATAATAACAATCTCTAATCCACTCATAAGCTTTAAGCATTCCACCATGCCCAAGGGTAGAGTGGGCCACCTGGATAGCTGGTACGCGTTCTGAAGGTTAGAGATAGGGAAACTCATTTGCCCCTACCTTTTTATATAACTTCCTGCTCTTCATTTTAGTTTTGCAGGAGTGTCGAGTTAGCTTTTCTTGACTGGATTACCCTTTTCATACCGTGCATTGGGGGTCATTAGGAGTTCATGAAATTTTTCAGCTTCACTATTATCCAAGTTTAGGATATGCAGATGAGTCAACCCATTGACATTCATATGGCGAGTTCCAGCTCAGCGTTCAATCTTCAAACATAGTGTTAGAGTTTCAAGGCCCAAAGAACCAGTCATCTTATATGATCCTTCATATTTTGTAACCAGGTTAAAAAGGTGTGGTTGGTGACCACAGTGAAGGTAGTTCTATACAAAAGGGGAAATAGTAATTTTACAGCAAATAAGACAGCAATGTAATCCTTATCTGTGATGCTGTAGTTTATTTAAGCTTTTGATAACATCTTGCTGAAATATGAAACTGGGTGATCCACGCCGTTTTCATCCAATTGAGCCAGGATGACTCCAACTGCATAATCAAAGGCATCATTAAACAAAATGAAAGGTTTACCATAGTTTGGGTAATTTAGGATAGGACGTTCTTGTAGCAATTTCTTCAGCGTCTGAAACGAGGCCTTTTGTTCAGAACCCAAATGGAATGGTGTGTTCTTTGGCAATAGTTTATCAAGAGGTTCACTGATCTGGGAGAACTTTGGGATGAATTGATGGCAGTACCCTATCTCTACCCAGAAACAACTTGATATCTCAGAGTTTTTGAGGCGGAGGCATTTTAGAAACAACTCCAAACTTATCTTGTAGGGTAGACTTCATTCTTGTGAGATAGTATGTACAAGAAAGTTAAATTTTTATAGAAAAAAGTACATTTCAGGGTTTATACAAATGTTGGACTTACAAAGGCGTTTAAAAACACAAGGTGATAAAGATGTAATTGAAAGTTTATAGAAGCTGTGATGCTATCAAGATATACTATTACACAACTTAGCTTAAGATCCTGTAAGATGTAATCCATCATTTTTAAATGATATGGGAGCATTGCACAACTCTTGATGTAGTCAGGTGGGCTGAAATAAGCCTTCACTGCAAATGAGAGAATACTTCTCCTGATCTTGTGGGGAATAGTCCATTTTCCAGTATCTGCTAGCCAAGTCCATAGCAGAAAATAATTTGGAGTCAGAGAGTTGTATAAGAGCATCATCAATGCATGTGATAGGATAAATATCTTTCTTAGTGAAGTCATTAAATTCCATAAGTCCATAACTACCAAATTACCTCTGTTGTTATATTTGATAAAAAAAGAGAGGAGACGCCAAAGGACTTTGGGAAGGTACTAGTAGTCCAGCATCTAGTTAATGTTCAATCTCTATCCTCATTTGTTGCTCTTTGACCTTAAATTTATGATAAGGTTTAGATTGGATAAGACTGGCATCATCAAAATCAATTGCGTGGCTCCAATCCATTATGTAACCAAAATTAGTATCAGATTTAGATAAAAAATCACTGTAGGTATCTAATATGGAGTGAACCTCTTCATTCTCATCTTGGTTTAGTTCATCTGAGATAAAAACGTTAGGAAAAGGACAAAGTAGTTTGTCATTAGATAAGCCCATATCTAACATAGAACCAATAAAGTTAATTATTTCATATCCTCAATGGGATCAGGAATCCTTTTCCTATCTCCTGATGTTTCTTCATTATAAATTCCTTATCAGTAATATTTACCAACAGAATATTAATAGGTTGCTGATAAGCGAATCTAGTATTACAGGCAGTACTCAGGGTCTAGAGGACTAACACCATCGAAGCTTTTTTTTAGTACTAGATGAACACCATCGAAGCTTGTTATGTGTAATAGGCAGTTTCAGGGGTTTATAGGGTAATCTCTAAAAGTGTTTGAGGTGGGTCAACCTTGTAATAAATATACCGCACCAAGAATTTTTATAGCCAGCACAGGTTTCAAACTCAAAACCTGCACTAGGGTGAAAGCAGTTTACCTATCAGGCTAACCACCCTTTATATAGAGTAATCTTGGTGTCAATTATTGGTTGTTCACAGGACTTGATTTATATCTCATCTGAAGCATAAAAAGAAATGCCTTATAAAACTTCCACTGAATTTATAAATTTCTTAATTCTCCTAAACGTTATATAATGTAAAAATAATGCAGAATAAGGGTGCTCAACTAGGCAAGAGAATTCCTTTTTGTTGAGTTTTTTATTGTCTAAAAACAGAGGAACCTCATAATTGAGCAAAGTGAGATAACCCTGTTTCATTTTGATAATTCTGTTGTACTTAAGTATAAATTGAGTGTTAATAAGCATATGAAATTATTGTTATCCAAGGCCACAGCAGGTGCCTACAGGATAAGCTTACCAATTCTGATGGGTAAGGAGGAGTATGCCCCAATAGCACGAGTAATGTTAGGAATTGAAGTTCCATACTCTTGGGACTATTCCAGGACAGGAGCAACTTAATCTTCTTGATAAGTTTTGAGGAGATCACATTGATCAGGGGGACCAGTGTCAAGGATGGCTTATGGCCATCCTTGTTGATGATGACCTCTACCTTGGTTATAGTTCCACCAATGTCAGGGGGGAGAGCTAGAACCTCATTAAGATAAAAAGTGGAGGCAAGCAGAGCTATCTCAGGATATCTATCATTAAGGTATTGTATAGTATGAACAAGCTGAATAGATCGGATCAACTAGGAAATAAACTGGTCAGCATCACTAGCAGTATTGATAAACTCATGGCACCCATAACTTGGCTAAGATAGGTTTCATCAGGTATACGGGCCTTATTTACTCCTTCAGGGTTCAACTGATTCTTTATAAGTACTTCAACTAGAGCTCCTAGGACATAATATTCAACGTCCTCATAGCACCCTCAGATTTATCATCAGAAGGGTTATCAATACAGGTCAGAGAAGCGATAGGAGAGAGGGCAGAGTCAGGAACGTCAGTTTTATCAACTTTCTATGTATGAAACTCATTGTCAACATGCCTTTCTTGTTGCAGTGGATGCCCTTGGGGTGTTCAACTACTGTTTTGGCCATGAGAAAAGGCGTATTAGCTTCAATGGCATTTGGCAGGATCTCTTTGGTGGCTGGCTTAGAGATTTAAGACTAACATGGAGGAGTGATGTATGGTTTTAGTTGCACCTAGAGGGCAGGTTTTGAGATGCAAACATGCATGAAAGTGGCCATGGGAATCGTTGTGAACTCCATCTTTCGGGCTATGGTTGGAAGTTCCTTAACGGTAAAGACTTGGGGTTTCAACACAACTCATTGGGTAAACTCAATTTTATGAAAATCAGCCACCTCTAGCAGAGCCCCCTTAATCGTAAACATCCAAGAATTAGTATTTCATGGAAGCAATGTGCAAAACCAAGGAGGGATGAGAGGCCAATCCAGTCATAATGGCAGCAAAGGCGTCATCTAGAGGTTACATCTATGCAATTAACAGTGGATGGGCTTCACTTTAAAATTGATCAATGAAGGTGGCAAAAATTCTCCCTTTTTCATGCTAAGGCACACAAAGGACTGTTTTTCCTACTTAAACTCTGATTTGAGCCAAATTCTCAATAAGAATTTCCTTAACCTCCGCCCATTTACAAAGGGTGTGCATATGATGAACCATTACATCTTGGACAATGAGACTTGGACAAGGGAGGATGTTTAATTTTTTGATCACTCATCCCTACCATGACAGGTTATAAACTTACAGAAACAAGGCAATGCTACCCTCACTTGGGGTAAACTTGTTCTTAAACGAGGGTTTAAAAGGGACAAGGCCACTCCTAAGGAGGTCATGAACAGCAGGAAAGGACCTATGGGCTACTTTATGAAGTTGCCATTTAAGTTTTTCCAGGCGGTATACAGCTTTTGTTGGCTTCTGTTCTAAAGAGGCTATCCTTAGTTCATCTCCCATGGTGAGAGTAAAGGACTATCCATATTAATTTTAAAGTTGTGTACAGGGTCACTTGTAGTAAGCACCACTTGTTGGAATCCTGACACTCTGTTGCTCGCAGGTTCTTTTGGCACATAATTTCAACAATATAGCAGATGCTAGATTATTAAAACTCTTGACATCCATTTATGATTTTTGGGGGAAAAGTAGATCAAAGATAGATGCAATTTTAGTAATTTTAAAAATAAGGTAAATTATCACTTTAGTTGGATGAAACAAGCGATAATTTATTAAAATAGCACTTCCTAGTATTTAGGGTATTTGGAGGCTAATAGTGAGATACAGGAGAATTCAGGATAGGCAGAGGGTAGCTCAATTTGGCTTAATGATAAACTGACCTAACAGAACTCTTAAAATCTCTTTACCTCAATAGTCCTTAATTTACATGTTTGGTCATCAGCAGTATGACAAATCCATACAGTAATGATGTACCATATTTTATCCAATCAGTTATCTTATAAATATTTTCATCTCAGCTAATTACTTGATGTCCCAAGTTATAACTGATGTATAAAATATTTTCATCCCTGGAACAACATTTAGGTCTTTAAAAAGGGGTTGTTTTCTATTATAAGATAGCACTATATTCAAGTTAGTGTGGGGGTGAACTTCCATATCAGTCGTTTATTTTACTGTGATTTTGAAGTAACCTCATTAACTCAATCTAAGATATTCAGCTATGAGCTAAGGTAATTCTATTACTACAATGTAAATGATCCGCCAAAAATTAGAAAGGAGATTATTAGTTATTTTTAGACTATTGACCACCAGAAAATTCTTCTTAACTAGTCAAATGTCCAATTGCCAACAATTATCTTTGTCAAAAAAATGTGTGTCTGTCTACTAGATCAAAGATACAGTATCTTGGGATAAAAGAAAATCTGTGTGTTTTTCACTAGATCATCAACACAACGTCTTGTAAAAATAGAAATATGTGCGTCTGTCTACTAACTAATAACACAGTGTCTTTATAGAACAAAAAATTACTTGTGTACGTGTCCATCTATCACAATTCAAGCAGTCTGATAATCCAAATTGTTTTAAAATTTAGAAATTGATTAGAAATACAACAAAAAGTTCAGCTATAATATAGTATTTAGTTAAATTTGCACTCCTAATTGTGAGGTTTCTGAATAGCTGGTAGTAATTATTTGATTATATTTGATTCAATGAAACCAATTAATATAATTATATCATTAAGTTTAATTGGTTTTAGGGGAGTTTAGTATGAAACTAGCCAAAAACATATCTAAGTTTGTACAAGGGCTATTCAGAAAGTAAGGTCCAAATAACCCGCATAATTCTTATAAGAATTCAGACCTTACTTCCAAATAACCCTCATATGTGACATATTATCTCAAAAATAAATAAGCTAAAATAAACAAAAATTATTAGTAGTACTTTATCAATTTTAAGTCCAGTTTTAACTGTTTTAATTCCTTGACCCTAATGATACATATAAGTATTGAATATGTATGATTTTGATAATGTATCATTAATAGAAAAAAGTAAATGAGGCTGGTCAACCTTGGGACACATATGCCACGCCAAGTTTTGTTAGCCTGTTCTGATTTGAACCTTTATCAATCAAAACCTGACCCAGAGTGGAGCAGGAACCACCCTGCTATGCTACCCGCTCCTTAGATAATGTATATTTATACTTTTTAATTAGTATATTGTTTTGACTGAGCATTTTATAAGGTTACTTGGTCAATTTAGTTAGTAAAGGTTTTGGAAAAAGATTGGTGGTTATCTTATTAGATATTTGGTTAAATAAAGCAGTAAATTCAGTGGTTTAGCTAAATGGATTAATAATTTTTAATTAATATGATTAGTTCTTTATGTATAGCAAATTTATGGTTGGTATCTAAATTTTTGTTAAGTCAATAGGTTTGTTACTTTCATCTGTTAGATAGAAATTAATAAATTTAGTATAGACTAAGTTTAGCCCTTCCATTCAACTATCATCTAACAACCATCAACTAAATTGATTAATAAAATTTAATTAAGAAGTAAATGAAATAGTTATAACAAAAGAAAATAAACTTAAACACCAACCTCATACTCAAAATCATTGAACTAGTTAAAGTAATCAATAGTTGGCAATCAGTAATCTTAGTATTAGATTTGACCAATCAAATCAACATATTAAACTAGGTAAATAATTGATATAGATAAAATGAAGAAATAAAACTTATACCCTATCATGAAAATGGCTTAAGAAGTTTAGACTGGCCTGCCAGTCAGGATGTGTGAGCACCCAAAAAGCAATCCAGAATGCCAGAGGCATTGTTGCATTTACAACGTTGTATGGAGCCATGCATCGGGAAATGATAAATTGTTGGTGTATGGCAATTGTGAATAGCAACCTGAAAATGAACCAAATGGAGACAAATTCCAGACACTGGGGGTCTCATTTCAGGGGATTCTACCACTGGGATAGTTTCTAAAGGGTTGCTGGTGGGTGGGTTCAATACAACTGAGGAGACAAGGGGGATGATCCTTGCTTGGAAATAGTGGATGTAAGGCCACAAGATCCCCATATACTGATGGCGTATATTCTAAATAAGAGGGTTGAATTGCTAGAATTATCTGGATCGCTGAATCCAGTTGACAATGGTGAGAGTCATAGTAATCATTAGTACTGGTAAAGCCCATCCAGTATAGGGACTGGCAGGCCACCAGAGTAATGCCATTGGTTATAGAGCCAGAAGGATATCAATAAAGTAGAAATTGATAGTTTAGCGGCAAAATTTTATTGAAAAGAAAGTGAAGAAAATCAACCAAAGATTTTCTCAGTGTGATACAAAGGATTAAATAGTGGTCAATTGATGTGAGAACAAGCTGGGATTGGGTCCCTCAAGTTTATCCTAAACAGCGAATTTTTTGGGGAAGGGGGCAGATAAGCTCAATGGGAACTGACATAGAAGGATTCAGCGGCAGGCTGAGTCACTGTCAGTTTAAACTCAAATGCCTGAACCAAGACTCAACTGCATTTCTGGAAGTTTCACAATGGCTTCTAGCCCAACAAGCAATGGGAATTCCCCAGAGTCTCCCCATGTAGGGACAGTCCCAATTTTTTTGGAAACAGGTTCAGGAATGCCCAACCTGACCATGCCTGGTTGCTGGGCCATTAATTCAGTCAAACGAGTTGCATTAACTACAACTCCTGATTTGACAGATGGGAGCTTCAAACTATCATCAATGGTTTCTGATGATACTACCTGCACATTGGGGATCGTCCCCAACAATTTTGAGAGGGGTTAGTTATGACAATTGCACTGCTGGCCAAATCAAAACTATCAGTGATTCCACCCAATAATTCAATCTTGGTCCCTTTTTGATTATGAGGTTTCCAATCGTCAGGCTTGATTTCCATTGGTTTTGGACTAATTGACTTCAATTTGGTGATCTCAGTGCAGATTTCCCTGATTTGGCAGACAAGTTTAGCTGAGGTGAGTGTAGGTACCAGGGGAGAAATCTGAAGAGGGAGAGTTGTTACCCAGTGCTCGTCTACCACATGGGCAAGGTCACCCTGGGTAACAAGGGGTACAGCCTCCCTCTTTGGACCCTTTTTACTTGAAAACGGGAAGATCACCCAATTCATGCACAGGGGACATTCCATGGGACTTACATACCCAAAGTCATTGGACTAATTAAAGTCAATTGAAAGATGCCAATCAGTAAGCTTAGTATTAAGATATGCTCAGTGAAAGTAAAGATTTATAAATTTTGCACTAAAATCTGAGTTCAGGTACTTTATAGGCACTAAATTTTATTAATTTGATTCTCCAGCATCTTCATAGAGAGATTTTCACTAAGAAATAAACAAAAAGATTTCAACTTAATAGGGCTATAAAATTGACTTGGATTAGCAATATCTTTATTATTTACTATCATGAATATTTATAGGGTTTTATATAGTATGTTTTCAAGGTAACTAGCATATCATTGATGTTAAGATACTTTATCATCAATGAAAGATAGTAACTATCCTTTCTTTTAAAAGTAGAGCTCTTATCATAATGGTTTACTTTAAAAATTTTCTCTTTTGATAAGATAATCATGGAAAGCGGAGTTTTAATAGCAACAGTGAACCATTAAAATTAGACGTTGGATCATTACAACAGAAAGATTTGATTAAGGAAAATTGAAGTTAGATTTAGAAAAATTGTTGGACCTTTGACAGTAATATACAGTTATTGTTATTGATTGGTTTAATTGATATGTCAAATTAATTTTGGCTGAATGGTTAATATTTTTGGTTAAATTGATAGATAATTAGATTTTTGGACTTACTATGACTATCTAGCAAATAAATCTATGATAATTCTTAAGATCATCTAATAAATAAAAAGTAAATGGCAGTACCTTAGCAAAGCACAGGTGATAATGTCATCTTGATTTTATACAATGATATGATATAGAGTGCAACTTGTTTTTGTTATATTTTATAAATTATATAACTAATTGGTCAGCTTACCTTGGTTAAATAAATAAATAAATTTAATAAAGTATATAACTAAGGTATTTAAATATCTGTATAAATTAATTCTACTAGATTTCAACTCAAGTTATCTCCTTGTTAGGTTTAGCTAAGTATATATTTTTTAGAGGTGATTATTTATTGTTCACATAAATGATCTTGTGAATAAAGATGCTTTACTTTTCACTTTACTAACATAAATTTTTAACATATTTCTATTATAATGTTCCTATTTCGATAAATATTTTACATAGCCTTTGTAATTTCGTTTAGGGTTATATAAGCCTTTTTCAGAGTTGGGTTAATTTTACTCCCTTAACTTATTCTTTTGTTTTTTAGTAAAAAAGTAGCTAAATTCAATAAATTTTCTCAGGAATTAATATAAAGGTTTACTTAATTATAAAGTTTACTATAATTATATATTTTTTGGTTATGTTGTGATGTAAACTAAGTCTATGCTAGATAAATCTTAATTTCTAGTTTTGCTAATATGAGCTATATATTTTAAGGATTTTTTTTTACCTTTTTGTATAAGGTGAAAAATTATATCATGAGCTTAAATGAGAATTACTTTTTAGCTGTACTATGCTGTAAACTTTATATATACTAGATATTCAATCCTTACTTTAGTTTTGTTGATTAGAGCTTTTATAGATTTTCAGAATGTTCTTATTGTTTTTTATATACAGTCAATTTAGCAATAAAATTCATCAAACTGCTCAGATGATCAACGATTAAATGAATTTGCTTAACCAAAAAGAAAGTTGCAAATACAAGTAACCTATATTTTATAATGTTTATAAAATTTATATATGGATATTAATCTTATTATGTTTTTATTAAGAAAATAAAAATAGTCCATGATGGTTCATTAAAACTCAGAAATCATTTGTGTTAAGATTGCTATCTTAGTTTATTTTATTTTAGAAGGAGCTATAGGAAAAGATACTTTTATAACTAAAAGATATTGTTTATAAAGTGGTTTAATAAATTATCTTCAACCAAAGACTTACCAATATATAACTTATTAGATAGTATCAGCTTTTATCTATAAAGAAGTAATATAGTAGATGGTGATCAGTATGGATTGCAATCAGAAAAACGAATATATATCATTGATTAACCAACTATCCTTTATAAAAAACTAATAATTCAATATTAGGAATCCAGTGCTTTACCGCCTTATACATGGCTCTTATCTGTTCACAATTTTTCAGTTTGATAAGCTAAAGTCCTTAATCATTCAGTCAGTAATTGGTTTATCAGCTTGATAGTAAGATTTCTTAACCACTTGAAATTGAGTGGTTGCTATATATAAATGCAAAGATGAGTATTCATTCATAGTATTCTGTTTGACTCAATTTTTCTTAGCTGTGATGTTTCTGAGTGATTGATACTATATAATAGTGTAATTTAGTCAATTTAAGAATAATACTATAATCATACTAGAAAATTGTATAGCTTAGTTTGATATATATAACAACATAATACATTTAGTACTATTTAATATGATAATTTTATACTACCCTAAATAAGCAGAATATAATAACTTTTAAAATTGTTTTTTCTAATTTATTACAAAATCCTTATTAAAGATCAATCCATGTATAACTCAAATCAGCCAAATAATGGTTATTAAGTATATTGTTTATTCTATACTTTTATAGGTATTGACAACTTACTTTATATAAAACAATGCTGTATTTGATGCCCAATATACCTTTCATCAATATGCACCAAAAAATGTGGAACCATTCCACAGCAACTGTAAGCATTGGGGAGCAACCCTTGCAGATTGATCAGAAAGAAGTATCATTCCATGCCTTTAAAAGGAGGAAGCCAGTGATTGTCCCTATTGTCACCCTAGGCAACTTAGTCCATGTGGTATATGAGATCTGGGTAATGTTGTATCCCATAAAATGTGCCTCTTCCCCCTCTGCTCACCACCCAGGATTTAGTGCAGAAACTTTGGAGTGCTTTTCAGGAGGTTGCGGTGGTTAGAAGCCATTGCCAACAGAGGGTTCATAGCAATTTTCCAAAACAATAGGATTCATCTGCCAGTTTATGTTCCACTAGTAAAAGTAAATTGAAACTGAAAAATAAATCAGTAAATTCACTCTCTGGCTCATAAATTCCTATATGACATTCCTCTTAACTGCTGGCAAAAGTGAGCTCATCCTTAACAGGTATGGGTGTGATCAACCCTTTTCAATCCCAATGGGACTTCCCATATTTGGCCTAGCTGTGGGCGCACCATGGCATCTGCTGGAATTGTCACCATCATGCCAGGTGCAATCGCAGTGGAACAAAAATTATTTTAAAAGAATTAAACACATTCTGGTGAGCAGGTTAGATCCAAATTTGGTTTTGGGAACATTTATCGTTTTGATCCACTATGACAATAGTGTGAAGATATTACTGACAGAAATGAACCTTTTCCTGTCCCCTATTCAGTAAGTTTATAAGGCAGTGGACCATGACAATTTCTGCTGTTTCTCCAATTTCCCTTTTCCATTCCTTAGTTTTAGATAAAAATTATAAGAAAAATAAGATTTTTATTGTAAAAAGGAAGAAGCTTGATGGTGATTTTTTAGCTATGGTTTCCAATTTTTGGATTTCCTGGTTAGTAATTGCAGGTGCCTTATTCTCCCTGCATCCTACAGTATTAATAAAGAGGGCATTTTGGCTGTTGCTTTGGGTGGTAACTCATCCTGAGTACCAGCACAGTCTTATTATTATCAACACGCTCCATTAAAGTGACCACCAACTTACTGAAGATGCTGTCTCCTCACCTGGATGTTGCTCCAATTCAAAAGCTGTTGCAAAGCCTGTTGTGATGCTTGCATTAGGCTTTACACCCCTCATTTCTCCTATGGATTCTCTGTCAACCAAAAAAGCTATCACCTCCCTGTAAAAGAAAATCAGATAATGTTGTTATTAATGTTGATGCAGTTGTCAAATTTGATCTTTGCATCAAACTTTCTAAAGATATGATTGTTGCATTTTATTTGTTCAACAATGCTTACCTTTAAGCTGATCACAATATTGCCAAGTACTATAAGGCATTTTTGTTGGCCCAGATTCCCACATCCCTTCCCCCACCCTTGATCCTCATTTATAGATGCTTCAACATCCTTAATTTCTTTTTTGTACTTCTTCTTGGGTGATAACGCTTAGGAGGTTGTTGTGCATTAAAATTTACCTCCCCCCTAAGCCATGGTGGTATAGGAAATTCTCCACTTTCTGTCTGGTTAGTGTAAATTCTATTTACTTTTGTTTCAGTCCATTTTGGTTGTTTTGTTGTATCAATTGCTTGTGTTCAATATTTCTATTTTTATTTTTATCTTGCTCTCTGAGCCTATCAGTATTATCATTTCCTGGTTGGTTTGCTTTAGAATAAATTAACTTATTATTGTTACCTACACATGAAAGGCTTTATATTTTCTGAAGTTAAATATAAAACCTGCAAAGCATATTTTTTCATCTCTATATCATTAAAAAAGTAAGCTCATTGCTATTTATAAGTTTTATATCTTGCACATATAAAAAGATCTAGGCTAAGTTGACCTCAAACACTTATAAATGATGGGACTGACGTGCAACATGTAATTTTAAATATTTAATATTTTATAAGCTTAACTTTTTTGAGCTTTATCTTTAAATGAAATATATTGCGTTTATTAAACAGACATTTGCTCTATAATTAAGTTCTTGTATATGTAAAACTAAACTGATTACCTTAAATTGACAGGTTAAATAGTTTTAGCCAAGTGGTTGGTGGTTTAAATCTATATATTTACTAGCCAAGCTTCCAAGCTTGGTTTAGCTTATAATGTACAGATGAATCTAATTTGATTCATAAGTTTTTTATTGGAGTTAGCCATCAACAAGATCAGAAACTATAAACATAATAAATTAACCAACCATTGACCACTTGTCCAGAATCAAAGTAACCTATTTACAAACTTAATCAACATCTCAACAAAAGTTAATTGTAATATCAGATAAATAAACCACCAACTATCTTCCTGATACCATTAAGACCATCAAATAATCTAAAAACCACCAATAACTCAGCAAAAACCAATTTTTGAACTTATAAACCCAAAACACTACCACTTGCATATCAAACTTATGAACCTATTAAATAAAATAATACCATGAAAACGCTCAGCTGAGATGTTATACAATTATTATTAAAAACTTTATTTATGGTTTTATAATTTATATTTTTATAATCCTATTAAAAGATGTTATGATTATGGTAAATAATAAATAAAATAGCATATAATAGTTTTGCATATAAAACTCATTTGTGCAAAGTTTTTTTATTTTTGGTTATTTGTTTAGGAGGATGTAGGTTCAGATGCCCACACTCTCCAGATAGATTGCAGGAAATTCCCACATGTAAGCATCAAGGGCTAGACACCCAGTAGAGCCCCTCTATAAAATTACTGACCTATCTCATGTGTTAGATGAGCGGTGGTTTACTGCTGGCTCCTAAAGAACTTCTCTTTCTGACCCTCATTTCCGTTTATGATCTGGTAAAAATGACTGAAGGATGTGCAGTAAAGTGGTTCATATTAGAACCCTCTAGCAGGACCCTCAGGATCATCTAAAAAGCCTAGATACTAATGATTACTCAGGAATCTACATCAACCATCCAAATCTCCAAATGAGCCCTAACCCATCTAACAAGTCTATTGGGCTTATATTATTTATTTAATCACAGATTGAAAATGCAGATTGCGCATATTACTACCAATACTTGTATAGTTAATTACCTTGATAGAATGGGTTCCTGTGGAACTAGTATAAGCAACTTTTCCATCCAGCAAACTTGTTAAAATTTAGTATATCGCTAGATTTCTCTTTGATCTGGCGGACATGTTTTTAAAAACTTTTATGACGCCATTTGAGACTTCTAGTGCTTTCCCCCAACTCTTTCAAAAAAAGGCCCATTCTGACAATTAGAGTGCAAGTAAGGAGCTTAGTGATTACTAAGTTTTTAAGCTCAATTCCCCCTTAAATATATAGGCAACCACTCATTAGGGTAGGTATCAGTTTATTTTTTATTTTCAACCTATAAAAGTTCCTCTCAATAAATCATTTGTATTTATATTCTTTGTTATGTAATCTTCTCTCCACGCCACCTTTATGATCACTTTTAGTGTTGTTAGGTGATAAAAGCCACCATCTGCAAGATAATTCTTAAGATTGTTAAGTAATTTTTCTAATCCATGATCCATTGCTGCTTCTCACTTTCTATGAGATTGTGTATGATTACCCCCAAAATTTTGGCTGCCAATCTGCTGTGCATACCGCAAAACCTGAGATCACCTTGTAGTCATCCAATCTTCCCTATATGGGCCATAATATGTTCATTTATAATAAAAAATAATTCAGATCTGATCTAACAAAATACTAACCAGCTGCGAACCTTGGAGGGGTTGCTACTTTCCCTGCCCCTCCCTCTCATGGGGTTGCCCCAGTATAACCCATGGTTGCCCCTATCACAACCTTTTGGTTTTCTGTAGGGGCTTTTGGTATGTTTTTAGAGCAGATAACTTCTCAATTAATCCCTAGGGCGTCCCATCTAAAGTCAATTAGTGCATCTAAGCCCTATCACTCAAAGTCATTCACTGGGCAATATAAAACTCAATTTAAGATGGTCAGTTTTTCTTCAAACTAGCTGTCACCCTGACATAATAAACTGGCCACATACAATATCACTTTCAACTCTTTTATTGAAAATCTTGAGATATTTTCCATCTTCAACTTAATTAACCCTATCAGATGTGCAGTTCCAATTCTCCCCTTTTGGGGGAACACTGGGGTGCACCTCAGTTTCCTACTCGGTCAGTTGATCAAGTAGAGTTAGCCAGCAAGCTTAAAATAAGGATGAGGTGTAGCTTTCCAGTTACCAAAAACCCACTTCTCATACTGGCTCCTTCCACTCCTTATGCTCTTATACTAGATTTATTCTTTAATGAAAGCCAACAATATTTTATCTTTCCCATCACTTTTAGTTATGAGACATATAAGCTTACTGTTCAGGCGCTCTTAGGTACCAGAGCATCTGAAAAATTTTATAAATTTGCAAAGTGCCCAAAACCTGGACTTAAACACAGATGAGGGCCTTCCTATTTTGGGAGGATCCCCTAAGCCTATGAAGTGTCATACTATAAAATCATTGAGTCCTGTTTTTTTGTGAGGAACTTTTGCTTCTGTGATTAGTTTTAAGAAATTCCTGATTTATTATACCCTGTAATCATTAAAGTGGGGTGGTGGCATCTCCAGCAGGTTCAGTCCAGTTGATTAATTTCCTCACTTCTCCAATGGTAGTCTAGAAGGGAATCCCCATTAAATGATACTCTCTCACCTGAGGGTTCACTAATCTTTTTTAACATCTGTTCCTCTCTCCCACCTTACACCTACATCCACGATATTCTTGCACCATACAGGGATGTTTTTATATAAGTTTACTTACTAAACCTCCTTCCTATTCTAAGTGTGACATGAAATTTCAGCTTACAATTCATTTAGTCAAGGTTAACTTTTCGTTATATCCATATAAAGAAGAAGAGGACAGAGCTCTATAACATTTTCAAGATATGTTAGTTAAGGCTGGGTTATATAAGTTTGTACCCTATTGCTTCAACAGTTGTTCTTCCACATAAGCAGATAATTCCTTATGACCCAAAATGGATGATAGGATGTGAATAGTGTAATGGTTCCAGACCCTTTGCCCCTACCACTGGAGCAATCCATTGCCAGTCACTTGCAAAGCCATGGGAGTTTAACAGCTGACCTTAGTTATTGAAATCGACTAAGTAAAGGTCATGGAAGGTCATGAGTGGATTATTGCCATTTGAGCTAGGAGGAGGATCTTTCAGTTTAATGTAACACTTTTTTAAAAAAATGCCCCTGGCGAAAGTCCATCAACTCGTTGATGATGTCCTCAGTGTTCTCCGCTTCCATTTGCTGTGGCATATATTATTGTTATACTGATCTACCCACCTGAGAGCAACATGAAAAAGACCTGGAGGCAGTAATGGCAGCCCTCCATAAGTCTGGGCTCTCTGTAAAGCCATCGCATGTGATTTTTTTGATGAATTGACCTTCCTAAAGAACCTGGTTCTAAAAAGGGATACGCAGTCTCCTCTTGTAAGCTAGATCTAACCAGTATTAGCCCACCATTAATACTCAGAAGAAACTTTTGAGCTTTCTTGAAAAGCAACCTTACTGAAATTTTTTTTATTCTGTTGCAATTAGCTTTTAAAATCTAGGAACTGGTGGCTACTTAATTGTGCACCAAATAAATCTTTGTGATCTGCTTACTCTTTTTAGATATTAACTCACTTCAGCTCCCCTTTTCACTGCACAAGTTCCTTATATGTGCTTTGTTCAAAATGTTAATAATGAATTATATGGGTAGTTATAATATGAAGTGTACAGTCTAGTTAAGCTTCTTTTAGCCAAAATGGTTATTAGGTTCAACGAAAACTTGGTGCTTTCCACAATCTTGAATGGTATTCTAAAAAATCTGTAGAGACTTATTCCTCTTTGGTTGAACTTAACCTCAGCCTAAATTCTTAGTTTCTTCCTATTGCTTCTGTAGAACTTAATCAAGGATTATGATCAACGGTTCTTCTTCCTTCTCATCACACAGAGTCCGCAGAAATAACAATAATTAGACAAAGGATCTTTTCCTTCCAACTCATATCACAAAAGCAAACAGTCTAAATAATTAAAGTATTTAGTCAGTAACTATCTTTTCTATCTATTTATCTGCTTTAATAAGAAAAATGAAAGGGAATTTATAGGGAATTCAGCGACCAAATTTAAAGTTGGTGCCCCAATTGGAACTGGTGGCCGTTGCTGATGAATTAAACCTCCAGGGTTGTGCAAAATGTCGATCTTCCTCATTGGTTTAATATAGGTTATCTCCTCTACTCTGATGTGACCTCTTCTGGGTTAAAACAAATAACATGTCCCAACATCCTCACTTGACCCCATCAAATCGGACTATTATTAGGTTAACAACCTGCTTAGGTAATGGGACTCTTACCCATAAACAGCAGTTTGAAATCCTTAAAAATTAACTCAAAAGTTTCTCTATCACAGGAGGCATCACTTGCCTAGCAACTCACAAACCCTTAGTGAATTGGCAACTAAACCTGATTGATTCCTTACAAGCTAAATAAGTTATAAACAATAAAATTGACAACCTAATCACTTGTTTAATGTTGGGATCATCCCCAACAATGATGTAGCAATCTGGCGTTATGATTCAACTGATCAACCCCAGCGAATTGCCTAGCAATTATTCAGAATAATAATATAATCAATAGCTAACATATATAATCAATAACTATACATCCACTAGTGGATAAAGCCCTTTGTGGACAAGCAGATTAATTATAATCAATATAAGCTGGGTGATAAGTTCATATTGAAATTACAACACATCCACCGCTTGACCAAATTAACCAGCAATGAAGATTTACTGGGGGTATACGCCGCTTCAAATCTAACTGAGTCTGCTAGCATGGTATAAATTAGAGCTAATTGGCTCCATCTACTTTACTTGCTTGATGCGTCTCTGGTTAGTTTTTCTTCTTTGCGCGTTCCCATTTCATATCCTCCTTGCTGCCACCTCCAAAGAGCACGGTTCCCATAGCCACATGCCGTGACAGCCTATTCCAATTGTTCTTGCCAGTAAAATGTCTGAAAAGCTGTTTTCCCCCAGGTCAGAGTTATATGATAATTCATCGTTTAAATGATCTTCTCATATGGCTTCTCCAATAAGTTGTTCCCTGTATTCCACCGAGCTGAGCACTCCATTTTCAATTAGAGCATATCTTTTCCTAAGGGACTACTGGAAAATCTAGTATCAATCCGTCCTTATTCTACTATAATGTTTGCTTCTTCCATCGCTTTAAGGCTACTCGTGGTGGACCCAGTTTCAACCTGAGGTTGTCCCACCAATAAAATAAGGGATAATCACCTGATACTTTTTGATGATGAAAACTAAAAATTAATATTTAATATAATTTTCACAATTGGACTTATACTATAAAGTAGGTTCATATGTCAATCTTTTTGTTTTCCCCACTCTGGTTCAGAAGTTTGTTTTTTATCTTAACCTACTATTGTGGTTCAGAGGTCTATTTTTAAGACTTAAACACCTTTCTTAGTACAGCGGTCCCTCCTGGGACTTGACCAACACCAGGATTTGACCTATATCAATCTAGGTTCTGTGATACTTTAGGAACATTACAATTATTACTCCCCTGGGTCTAATACTTGAGATATTTTTTATGGACTCAATTCACTACATGACCATCCGCAATGTTCTTAATCATGTAGGCATCAGTCACGCACTTGATAATCACCTCAAACGGACCTAACCACAAAGAATCAAGATTATTTCTTCTTCCAAAACCATGGTTGTCACAATAGGCTACCCTATCCCTCACATAGTACTCTTGTATTGCTGGTCAGTTCTTGTCATCCGTTGTCTTCACTTAGCCCTTTTCTTTAAGGTGGTATCTACTGCCTGCAATTAAAAAAATCATTATACTTTTCAGTCAATTCAGGTTTTGATAGGTACTCATACCAATACTGATTCTATAGCAGATTAAAAATGGTGGTATGGATGCACTTCATTCATATATTAATTCAAACGGCACTTTTCATACTAATATACAAAGACTGATATTGTAGGTGAAGGTAATCGCACTTAGGTAAGTTACCATGGCGGAAGTTTTCCCCATGAACAATTTTCTTAGTGTCAAGGTAGCGTTCCATAAATTGTTCTACCATTCCGTTTGTTTATGGCTGATATGGAAATGATACTACTCATCTGATCCTCATCTATATTCTTAAGCCTCAGGATTATATAGGAAATAAAATTGGTTCCATTGACACTCAAAACTTGAGGATATCCATGCCGGTATATCACTTGATCCAAAATAAACTTCTTTTTGCTCACAGAATCCACTTTACTCAAAGCTTTGGTTTCTACCCATCTAGTTAGATAATCTATTGTTAGTATGATGTATTTTGCACCTCCTGCACTGTTAATCAGGTGCCCATCACATCCATTGGCACAGAGTGCTACGCAATTCAGGGTGTACTGGCCTGTATCATGTTATATTAATATGAGGCTTGTGGAGGTGGCATTCCACGCAACAGGCCAGCTAAACAGCTACATCATAGGTGATCAATCCCAGTAGTACTGGCAAATCAGGTCCATAGATTTCCTTACGCCACCATGGCCAATGAATTTGTGTGCAGCTTGGATAATTTTCACTCGCTCTGAAGGCTTTAAAAAACCATTTCCCACCAATTGTTTTATGTGATTATCCATATTTCCTATCAGTTTTTACATCACTTTCTTTAGAGCACCTTAAGTTCTTGGGGCTCATTCCCAAAATTGCCTTCAATAATTCTCTAGAATAACTCATCCGCTTGTTGATAGATAAATTGGATACAGGCAATCTTGATAATCCATCAGCATTTTGATGTGCTGCTCCGGCCTAATATTATCATAAATTGTAGGCTTATAATTTTAAACCTCATTGGGCCAATCGGCCTTATGGTTCCTTCAGCTTGTGAAGCCAGCTTAAAAATGAGTGGTCAGTCACCACTTTAAAGCATGTTCCATGGATATACACTTGGAAATGCTTGCATGCATTAATTACTGCAAGGCATTTGCACTCCATCACAGTAAAATTTATCTTCAAAGGCGTCCTTGTTTTTCTCACATAGGCTACCAGATGTTCTTCCCTACCTTTATACAACTGACTCAAAACGGCTACATTTTCTATCAACAAAGCATCAGTTTATATGATAAAATTTTAATCAAAATTTGGGTACTTTAAGACATGACTGGTCATCATACATTGTCTAATTCATCAAACGACTCTTGGGCTTCTTTATCTCACATGAATCCTGTTTTAGATACTTCAAAAAGTGGAATAACGGCTCCACAATTATAGAAAAATCCTTCATAAATGAGAAATAGTAGTTGACCATCCAAAGAAATACTTAAATATTCTGAACGCTCTTTGGGACTGACATCCTTTAGACTGATGTAACCCTCTGCTGCTGGCGTTGCAGTCCACAGTAGTTTATCAAAAAACCCAAGTACACAAGCTCTTTCATAAAGAAATCAAATTTTTTCACTTGATCTTCGGGTTCTCAAATCACCAGGCGTTTAAACACCTTTTCTAAGTGCTCCAAATAGTCTGTGAAAGTCTGTCATGAAAACGACAGAAGAAGTTTAGACCAGCCTGTCAGTCAGGATGTGTTAGCACCCAAAAAGCAAGCCAGAATGCTATGGGCATTGCTGCTCGTACAACATTGTATGGAGCCACAAATTGGGTGTGATAACTCGTTGGTGTAAAGCAATTGTGAAAAGAAACCCAAAAACAAACCAAATGGAAACAACCCCAGACACTGGGGGTCTCATTTCAGGGGATTATACCACTGGGATAGTTTCTGAAGGGTTGCTGGTGGGTGGATTCAATACAACTGAGGAGACAAGGGGGCTGATCCTTGCTTGTAAATGGTGGATGTAAGGCCACAAGATCCCAGTATATTGATGGCGGATAGTTTCAATGAGGGGGTTAAATTTCCAGAAGTGTCTTGAACGTTGAATACAATTGACAATAGTGGGGAGTTATTACAATCATCAAACTGATAATGCCCATCTGGTGTAGGGACTGAAAGGCCATCAGGGTAATTTCATCAGGACTTTGGCAAGAAGGTACAAGTAAAGTAAAAAATTGATAGTTGTGGTAGAAATTTATTGAAAGAAAAATGAAGAAAATTGACCAACAATTTTCTCATTGCAATGCAACTTATTAAATAGTGTTCAATTGATGTGGGTACAAGCAGGGCTCAGGCCCCATAAATTTGACCTAAACCAGAGAATTTTTGGGGAAGGAGGCAGACAATCTCAATGGGAACTGACATCAAAGGATTCAGCAGCATTCCAAGTTGCTGTCAGTTTGACCTCAAATGCCTGAACTGAGGCTCAACTGCATTTCCATCAGGTGGTATGATAGCATCTTGCCCGACGAACAATGCGAATTTTCCAGGGCCATCCCACATAGGGGCGGTCCCAATTGGTTGAAAATGGGTTCAGGATTCCCAACCTGCCTGTGCCCAGTCACTGAGCCATCTGTTTGGTCAAATGAGTGACATCAGCTGCAACTCTCAATTTGCTGAATAGGGTTTTCAAACTGTTATTGATAGTTTCCAATGATACCATCTGCATGTTGGGGATCATCCTTGACAATTTTAAGAGGGGGTTAACATCAGCGATCACACTGCTGGCTGAGTCAAAACTGTCAACAATTCCAGCCAATAATTCAATCTCTGTCCGTTTTTGACTATGTGGATTCTGATCACTGGGCTTGATTACCATCAGTTTTTGACTCTTTGACTTCAAATCAAAGATCTTGAAGCAGATTTCCTTAATCTGCTGGACAAGTTTGGTCAAGGTGAGCATGGGTACTGGGGAAGGAATCTGAAGAGGTAGAGATATTACCCAGTGCTCATCTACCACTTGGGCAAGTTCACCCTGGGTACAAGGGGTACAGCTGCCCTCTTTGGACCCTTTTTATTCAGAAACAGGAAGATTGCCCAATTTATGCACAGGGGACGTTCCAATGGACTTAAATTACCCTTTACTTTTTTCAAAAGAATTGCGCCACCGCTGGGAAACTGCATGAGGGCCACATTTTTGTGCGCTTTGGGAAATTTGATCATCATTTAAGTTGCAACATTTTTGTAACAATCGAGATTCATCTTGAGAATACATTTTGACTCAGATTTGGATTTTCTAAATTTGAGTCAAATCTTTTTTAGAAATATTATGGTTTGGTCATTTTGGGTGCTGATTTGTGCCTCACCTGAGTTGTAGATTAAATTGTGTGAGCCTAAACAATAACTTGGGTGAGGCCCCCAAAGCGCTGCCTTTATAAGGTGCGCCTGCCCATTATGAAGTTTACTTCATAATTCTTACCCTAGCATGTCCCTTTCCTGGGGAGCATTGTCAGTTGCTCCACAAATGAGCTCTGGTCGGCGGACAACTTCATTTTTATGTTCCTGAATAAAAGATAAAGGATGTTTTGGGGTTCACATACCTCGCATACCTGTGGTCTTTTTGGGTGTTTCTGTTTCAAGGAAGCTTTCTCATGGTTGGATTGGACCAACCACATAGAGGACTTACATAGCCAGCTAATAGTGGGTGAACGTTTGGCGCTATCAGTGCCCCAAACTTTTCCCTAATTGGTTAGGCCGCTTTGGTTGCTTGTCAGTGTACCAAATGAATATGTAAAATTTATATGGCAGTCAGAACTGGGGTTTTTCTGGGCCATTACAATTTTGGGTGGATAGAGCATTGGGGTGGAACTCATGAAGCGCCTCAACCAGTTCCATGCAGTTAGCACAATCATGGGCCTTAATCCAACTGTTCTCATAGGCCGGATAACCTTTTCAGGTCACAAGGTACTTTATGGATCTTCAAGATTTGTGAGATGTTAAGATATTTTTCACCTCAGCCCCCTCTGCATTCTCGATTACAATTGGCTCAGGGTCTGCAGGGACAGTCCCCTTAAATGGTGACAACTGAGAAACATGGAAGACGGGATGCTGTTTCCAATGAGCTGGTAGCTTTAGCCAGAACGCATCATTGCCCAAGTCTTCCTCCACCAAGTGGGGACCTGAATGCTTACTTGAGAACTTTTGGGAGGGTACCTGCATTCTCAAATGGCACGTATCAATCATAACATAAGAACTCACCACTATGACATGACCAGGGAGTTGCTTACAATCTGCAAACTGCTTGTAGTCATTGATAGCTTTAGTGAAATGATCCCGCACTAAGGACTGAGTGGACCTAATATACTCAGCATGATCTGCAGCATCTGGGACTTTGGGACACAAGCAGGGTCTTACTGAAAACAAAGGATTATACCCTAGCATTGCTTCATAAGGAGAAAATCTCATATAAGCGTGAATTCTGTTGTTGTAGGCGAATTGAACGAGGTAAAGTTAGTTACCTCAGGTGTCCTGTGTAGCTGCAGCATAGCAACGCAGGTGCGTTTTAGAAATTGGTTAACTCGCTTGATTTGTCCATCAGACTGTGGATGATACGCCGTGGAGCAACAGGGGGATATTTTTAAAATACATAAACGTTCACTCCAGAACCACGTAGTGAAATGTGAACCATGATCGAGATGATCTCCTGCAGGAGACCAAACATTGAAATCTCATGGCGAACAAAGAGACAAGCGGTTTCTTCTGATATAATTGTGGAAGAACAGGGGATAAAAAGGGAAAACTTGGTGAAGCAATAGACTACCACCATCACCTAAAAAACCGTAAACCCATTAGAGCAGGGTAGTTTGACAATAAAATCCATGGAAACCAATGCCCATGGACCCTACGCCTATTGCAAGGGGTGTAGGAGGCCATTTCTTCCTGAGCGGTCCAACTTAGCCTGTGCACATGTAATGCAATTGGCAATCCAGGCCGGAACTTCCTTGGTAAATCCACCCAATTGTAAGTACAAATGATCAATTCAATGCATTTTTTATTGCCTGGATGGCTGATTGTGGGAGGGTCGTGATGCACTCAAAATACCTCAGCTCTGAAGGGTGGAGGAACCCAAATTTGCGACCTAAAATAAAACGAGGCCCTCCACCAAGAAACACAGGGAGTGTTTTTGATTTTGGATGGACAATTGGTCAAATAACTCCACTCCTTTGGGGCAGGTCATTTGGGATTCTAAGACCTGTGTAATGAGAAGGGCGTCAGGAGCAAAGGTGACTGGCAAGACCACAGGAGGAACAATAGACAAGATTTGAGTGGAGGGAATCATGGTAACAAGGTACACTTCATCTGGGTCTGAGGGACAGTGGGCAGGGCTGCAGCTAAGAAAATCAGGACGTACATTAGGCGCGCCTTTTGTGAACATTTATTTCATAATGATACTGCACAAGTCCCAAAAGGTGCGAGCTTGCTGATGCGCCAATTTCTGGGGTTTGCAGAAATACAAAAGAGCTTGGTGATCCTTATGCACAGTTAACTCATGATAACCCTGTAACAGATACCTCCAATGAGTCAACGCCCATTCTATGGTTGCCAACTCCTTATTGTAGATGGCCCAGGATTGCTCCGTAGAGGAAAATTCTCAGAAAAAGTAAGCGACCAGATGTTTTAAGCCATCATGCTCCTGTAGCAGAGCTGCCCCCACTGCTACTGATGAGGCATCACATGTAACGATATACAGCTTGGCAGGATCAGTGTGTTTCAAGATGGGGGGAATAGATAAAAACACCTCTTTAATCAACTCAAATGCCTGCTAGCACTTGGGAATCCAACAAAAAGGCACATTCTTACCCATTAGGGGGTGGAGCGGAGCAGCTAACTTGGAATGGTCCGGGGAAAATTTCTTTAGGAAAATAAAGGTGCTCAAGAAACTCTGAAATTGTTTCTGGGTTGTTGGAGTTGGCCATTCATGGATGGCGTCCAACTTATTGGGGGAATCGCATACCCATCCTTAAGGACTAGGTTCTTGAGAAAGGTAACTTCCTCCTTATAGAACTCACATTTGGAAGGCTTAACAAACAATCCCACCTTGTGCAAAGCATCCACGACCGCTTCCAAGTCTTTAACGTGTTGTTTGGGAGTTGGGGAGTGAACCAAGATGTTGTCAATATATGTGACCGCGCAAGTGAACTGGAGGTAGCCCAATGCGCTGTAAATCATTAATTGAAATATAGCGGGCATATTCTTCAACCCAAAGGGCATTACATGGAATTGAAAAATGCCTTGCTTCATTCATATTGCAGTTAACCATTCATGTCCTTCCATCACCTGAATCTGGTTGAAGGCATTGATGAGATCCAGCTTAGAGAACACAAGAGATTTAGCGATTGCTTAACTGATAGTCTGCTCCAGGGGCAGAGGGTAGGGATCATGAACTGTAACTTTGTTTAATTGTCCATAATCCACGCAGGGATGGAGGGAATTAACACCTTTTTGGCGAAGATAATGTGAGACGCGACTGGAAATGTCTCTTTAAATAACTACCCTTTTTTAATAATATCATCTAACCAAGTGTTAAGCGCTACCTCCTCCTCCACTGTGTGTGGATACAACGGACAGTTTATATTCACCAACTGCACCATTGTCCTGAATCTCAAGTCAAAATTTAGTGTGAGGGGGCAGGTGATCCGCCTTTTTAAAATCGAAAATACTTTGATAGTGCATTAATTATTTAGGAAATTTGGACAGAAGGCCCGCAGGGGAAACAAGGGAAGTAATAGAGCTGCAGCCTTGAGATTTCTTAAGGGTGTCAACTAAATGAAATTCTCCCTCCAGTTGATCATTAACGAATTACAACATGTTTGAATCCCAGGTGGATTTTAACATGTTGTTTTCGCCACCATCCAACCCCCAAGATTACTGGGAAAACTAAGTTTGGCATTGTATAAAACTGATCGCAAAAGCTGAACTGATACACTGAGAAAGGTACTGGCTGACAGACTATATACAATGTCTGGGAGGCTGAGGAAGCCACCATTACCAAAGGACCTACGTCCAGGTCCAGCTTTAATTGTTGGGCTAACTCATCATAAAATTACCCATGGCTCCAGTATCCACCAAACCTCAAAGGAGACATGGTGAGATCCGATACTAATCTTCATAGGCAATAAAAAATAAGCAAAGTTTTGTTTATTGGTAGATTCAATCATTTCTGTTGCAACTGAAGAAATCAAAAATCGGGGGAAGGTCAGAGACCTTTTCAGGAGTAAAGTTGGTAAGAACAAGGGCTTAGGAACTGGATTCTTCCATCTGGGCTTTTACTGATTCATTAATAGGTGAACTAGGATAACTCAACTCTGACGCAAGGGTAGTGACGAGCTCTGAGACCAGGACTGATAATGGTTCAAAGGTAAGAGCTGCGTCCACATCACCAATAGGTAGTCCTATCATAAAATTTCCCCATTGATTGCAGGAAATATGGCGAGGGGAGGCGTTGATAGTGGTCGCAGTGTTACATATCTGATCCACCATCCCTTTAGAGGTGGACTAAACCTCGTGATGGGCAGAGGCAGAGTACAACCCTGATATAATGATTTCTTGGAGCATATCACTAGAGAGCTCCAGTGCGAGAGCCTGTTTGCAGAAGGTAGAGATTAAAGAAGCCAAGCTGGGGGCTTCAGCCATAGTAAAAAGCATTGGAATAAATGGTTTGAGCGTTAGACTGGGGGTTTCAAAGCAGCCAATATGGCTGCAAACAGCAAGGTGGGATCCTCCTCTTGAGATGTAGATCGCAGAAGTCCTCATAACCACTGATGGGCATCCTGTTCTATTACATCAAAAAGGGCGACCCTTGTTGGTCATGGGATAGCGCAGTGGCATTGTTAAGGGCAGTAGCAGGATGCATTTGCACCTATGCAAGGGCGTCAGGAACCTGATTAACAATATTTTGGGAGGGAACACTCAGATTCCTTTAATGAATATTAGGTGGGGGAGAGGTAGTAATCCATGAGGCTCTGCCGGCCTGAAGAAGTATCTCCAAGGTATATCTAATACTATCCACAAAATTGGCAAGTAACTAAACAAACAACAAAAAGCAGACTACTGACTGCACATTCATTTGGTAAAGGGTAACCAATGCGGCGCTCACCTCAAAGAGAAGGGCAGAAATGGGAGAAAACAATAGTTGGTTGATTATGTCATGAAAACGGCAGAAGAAGTTTAGACCGGCCTGCCAGTCAGGATGTGTGAGCACCCAAAAAGCAAGCCAGAATGCCAGGAGCATTGCTGCTTGTATGACGTTGTATGGAGCCATGAATTGAAAAAAATGATACCTCTTTGGTGTAGAACAATCATGAAAAGAAACCCAAAAACAAACCAAATGGAAACAACCCTCAGACACTGGTGGTCTCATTGCAGGGGATTATACCACTGGGATAGTTTCTAAAGGGTTGCTCGTGGGTGGGTTCAGTACAACTGAGGAGACAAGGGGGCTGATCCTTGCTTGTAAATGGTGGATGTAAGGCCACAAGATCCCAGTATATTGATGGCGGATAGTTTCAATGATGGGGTTAAATTTCCAGAAGTGTCTTGAACGTTGAATCCAGTTGACAATGGTGGGAGTTATTACAATCATCAAACTGGTAATGCCCGACTGGTGTAGGGACTGAAAGGCCATCATGGTAATGTCATTAGGACTTTGGCAAGAAGGTACAAGTAAAGTAAAAAATTGATAGTTGTGGTAGAAATTTATTGAAAGAAAATGAAGAAAATTGACCAACAATTTTCTCATTGCAATGCAACTTATTAAATAGTGTTCAATTGATGTGGGTACAAGCAGGGCTCAGGCCCCATAAATTTGACCTAAACCAGAGAATTTTTGGGGAAGGAGGCAGACAATCTCAATGGGAACTGACATCAAAGGATTCAGCAGCAGGCTGAGTCACTTTCAGTTCAGCCTCAAATGCCTGAACTGAGGTTCAACTGTGTTTCCATCAGTTGGTGCGATGGCATTTGGCCTGATGAGCAATGGAAATTTCCCAGGGCCATCCCATGTAGGGTTGGTACCAAGTGGTTGGAAATGGGTTCAGGATGTCAAACCCGCCTGTGACCAGTCACTGAGACATTTGTTCAGTCAAATGAGTTATGTCAACTGCAACTTTCAATTTGCTGGATAGGGGTTTCAAACTTTCATCAATGGTTTCCAATGGTACCATCTGCATGTCAGGGATTATCGCCAACAATAATGAGAGGAGGTAAGCATCTGTGATCGCAATGCTGGGTGAGTCAAAACTGTCAGCAATTCCAGATGATAATTCAATCTTTGTCCCTTTTTAACTATGTGGTTTCTGATTGTCAGGCTTGATTACCATCAGTTTTAGACCCTTCAACTTCAATTTGGTGATCTTGGCACAGCTTTTCTTAAATCAGATTTTAATTTCAGCAGAGGTGAGCGTGGGTACCAGTGGAGGAATCCAAAGAGGGAGAGCTGTTACCCAGCGCTTGTCTACCACATGGGCGAGGTCGCCCTGGGAGGTGAGGGGTACAGCTGCCCTCTTCAGACCCTTTTTATCCAGCAATGGGAAGATCGCCTGATCCATACACAGGGGATGTTCTGGACTTACAAGGTCCTTCTCAATATAAAAGTCTTCTTTATCATAACTTATCCCCCTCCTCATCACAATGGTAGGTAAGACCAAAGCCAATACATTTAATTGTGGCCAAATAAAATCAATACTTAAATATATATGATTTCTACATCTTTTTATATACTTATATTATTTTGTAATACTCTTACTCACCTTTTTCTTTCCACTCAGTATCAATTTTGAATGATTTTGAAAAAAAAACAATTTATTTTCCTTCACCTCAGTGCATCAATTTCCCATGTAATTCCTCATATCCACCATCTGCTGCCCCGGTGTGGGGCTGCGGGGCTCCACCCACTAGTGCTTACCACATAGCATGAAAACACATGCAGACTGACTCATCCAGTCTGACAAATACATCTGGCCACTATGTCCCTCCAAGGGCCTTAGCACTCCACCTTTCATGAGTCCACCCAACCTGCCCCCATCCCTTATCCTTACCCCAATCCACTATCACCTTTTGCCTCCAAGTCAAGTATGGCTGTCTCTTCCCATATTCTGACAAAGCTGTAATTGAGCTGGCAACTGCCACCTTCGCACCAGCAGAATTTATAGGTTATACCATTTTAAGGGCTATTTTGATATTGGCTTCCCACTGAAGAGAACGCGGCCACTGCAGCAGCTACGCCCTTAATATACAAAAACACCCCATTACCACCACCTGAACACATCTCCTAGATGATACCACGCTTGCGGTGACCTTTGCAAACCTCCCCTCACACCTTCCCCCTCAAACACTTTATGAGGAGTTGATGTTGGGGCTTTCCACTTATGGTAAAAACCCATCTCCAATTCATTGTCCCAAGTGGTGCAGAGCGCCTTGTGTCACCTTGGGTGATGGCCACCATTACCACCCACCAGCTAAACCTGGCCCAGCATATCCCACCGCATGCCTATCTCATCCACACCTGACCATTTCTTTTGGGCTTGCATTGACAATGGTCGCACAATTTTCCCCCTCTACTATGAGTTGGACCACACAAATAGTGTCACAGGCAGGGGATCCCAGACCCCGTCCATTTCATCCTGGAAACGCCCACGCGGTGGCATTCCAGGCGGGCAACCTAACCAGACAGACTTAGGCACAGGCGAGGCGAACCTTTTCTCATCAAATCTCAGAAATGCCCACACGGTGGCAAATGGAGTGATGAGGCCAGACTGTCACTAATACGAGGTCCCCTATCACAAACCCAAACCTGAAAATATCAGGTAAGCGAGGCGAGACACCTCAAAAGAAATTTAAATTTATGTTAAAAATAATAAAAGACTGAACCGGAGGGGACCAAGGCCAAGACTTAGAATTCCAACTTGGAATTTGAGAAGGTTGGGTTTGACTTTTATAAAGTTACTTCCGAGGAGCCTCTCCAATTCATTCCTTAAGCCTGCCGAGCTTAAGGAATGGTTGGAGCAGCTCAGCCCAACCCTCCGAGTCCAACCACCCACTCCACCATACCCAACAATTCTGATTGGTTTGGTTTGAATTAACTGAACAAACCAATCGGAATGTAACATTCAGAAATTCATCCTTTCAGATGATTTCCATTCGTTACATCACCCCCGCTAAAACGGCCCTCCAGGGGCAGAGAGCCGCCATTTCAGGAGGAAATCATCAGCGAGAGGTCTTCCCAGGGCGAGTCACCTCGAGCCCCAAGAAGGATCCTCTCGAGGGGAAATGGGGGGACAGAAACTGGAAACTGGGCTGTTGGAGTAAGCCCCAACAGGTAAGGACATTTGTACCCAACACCTGGCCAAATCACCACCTCCTGGAGGCTACCACTAGTAATGGCCTTCCCATCCCAACCGGGAAGGCGCTTTCCCCAACAATAGCCCTGGAAGGTGTGAAACATCGCTGGCCATGGGCCATCCCCTTTGCGCTGTCAGGCCTGAGAATGGCCTTCCCATCCCAACCGGGAAGGCGCTTTCCTCAGTCCTGCTGGCAGTGGGGTTGACCTCATGGTTCTGGTGCCAGGGCGAATATCCTCCCCTTTTGGGACTTTCCGGGGTTGAGGGAACCTGCTGGGAACAGGTGCCCTCAGACACGGCCACTGGAATTGGCGGGAACCTGAAATTTGGCAGACCCTCAAATTTCACTGATGTCGCAGGGCTGGCCATTGGTCACTGGGTTGGCCCAGCACCGGTTTCCTCAACAGCTGGGACAAAACGGAAATCCTCTGAGGGACAGGACCACCTCCAACCAGAAGCAAAATGAAGTTGGAATAATGTCATGGGTGGGGATCCCAGACCCCATCCATTTCATCCTGGAAATGCCCACGCGGCGGCATTCCAGGCGTGCAACCTAACCAGACAGACTTAGGCACAGGCGAGGCGAAACTTTCTCATCAAATCTTGGAAATGCCCACACGGTGGCAAATGGAGTGATGAGGCCAGACTGTCACTAATACGAGGTCCCCTATCACAAACCCAAACTTGAAAATATCAGGTAAGCGAGGCGAGACACCTTGAAAGAACTTTATTTTTATTTTAAAAATAATAAAAGACTGAACTGGAGGGGACCAAGGCCAAGTCTTAGAATTCCAACTTGGAATTTAAGAAGGTCAGTTTTGACTTTTATAAAGTCACTTCTGAGGAGCCTCTCCAATTCATTCCTTAAGCCTGCCGAGCTTAAGGAATGGTTGGAGCAGCTCAGCCCAACCCTCCGAGTCCAACCACCCACTCCACCATACCCAACACTTCCGATTGGTTTGGTTTGAATTAACTGAATGAACCAATCGGAATGTAACATTCAGAAATTCATCCTTTTGGATGATTTCCGTTCATTACAAATAGAATATGTGATACAATTTAAACCCTGCAAACATGGCCAAAATCACCCATGAGGCCACACCAAAAGCGTTTAAGTGGGGATTTTGGCTGCATCCACCCCCCAGGTTGCGCACTCAATGAATCAGCAGCAAAATTGAGCAACCCAAATCCAAGCTGGCCAATTTACACCCATGTCAACCAATTGGGAGCAGGTTTGGACCCATATTCAATCCAAAAATTCACCCGCCCCAAAACTTACCCAACTAAAGCCACCTATCACTTATCTTCATGAGTCAACCAAAATCCCTGGGACTTATTGAATGAAGTGACCAAATCTGTTGAAATTGTCACCCCCAGGCTATCCAATTGATTTAGAACCTTATTCGAATTCAGAATTTGATTCCTGAGCCCTGACCAGCCAATATGTCCCCAAATCCAATGCTATCCCTTCCAAAACAACCATCAGCTTGCCAAGGCCGTGGTGGCCTCACCCAAAAATCGCCATCTTTGCGGAGCCATGGCAAAATCTGTCACAGAATTTGAAAAAAGGGTCACACCACCTCCTGTTCCGCCTATTCCCTCTTATTGCAAAAGAGGAAATACAACAACTACATGAACTGCCACCACAACTGTCAAACATGTCACTGAACTGATAGATCTTTCCCCATCCACACATATCACCAGAGCCAACATAGCAAAATCAGCCTAACTTCCCAACGCCCGCATCCAAGCTGAACACCATGTTGCCAAACTCATAGAGGCTTTGATCCAGTCCTAAATTGTCAATATCAACAATTATCAACTTCACCTAGACCCCCATCTCGCGGATGCCCCAACCCCCTTGCTATTAACATTGATCCAATTCTTCAATGCTGAACCTGGTGATGGTCTACCTGATCCCTCCTCCCCTCTACCATGGTGGGATAAGTGGTTCACCGCTGTGCCACCTGGTAGTCTGTTTTATAATTTCTTTTGTGTTTTTTACTGCTTGTTAAGGAAAGTCAGTTCATGTTTTTTGGTTAGTTTAGTTTTTGGAGTTTCTGTTTCAGTAATGTCCATCCCCTGGTTGTCTTGCCTTAGTTAAATAAAATATATCATTTTGTAATATTTTCTTTGCAATGAGATTTAACCTAAAAGTAGGTAGAAGTCTTTCTTTACCCCTTTTCCAAATCTGAGGTTTTTTTCCTACCTAACCAGTTATGGTTCAGAGGTCCTTTTTAAGACTTAGCCAAATATTTTGACCCAGATGTCCTTACTTGGGACTTGACAACACACCAAAACTTATTACTTAAATTTTCAGCGGTCTTATGTGAAAATTGCTATTTTCTTCTTTAAAGTAAATTTTGACATTTATCACCATAATTAACATCTTTTATTAGTTCTGCTGACAGATATGGGAACAATTGCCTAGTAATGCAGATTGATATAAAAGTTAAATTCGCCCAAATTTGACTTGAATTAATCTTTATCCTTGACATTTTAGACACTATTTAACAATTGAATAATATAAGGTTTATCAAAATCCTCCAAACTCTCTGTATCAATTGTCTTACTTTTAGCTCATCTGATGCCTATTGTAAAAATTTACTATTTGGTTGTTATCAGTATGCAACCCAGTAACCTTTTTACTGCACAGGTTTGTTTTCCTTGTGCATTTTGTCACGTTTTATAATATGAATTATTAATCAATAATAGTATGGAGACTATTATCTGTAGCTAAGTGTGAATTATATTGTGGCCCAACGCTTGGCCAGTATCCCCAATAAAATACTCGTGAAGTCATACTTGTAGGGATTCGTTCCCTATGCTCTTGTCCACCCAATCTTTGTTAAAATACCCCAGTGAAAGTCTCTTTTGGCCCAACACACAGTTGGCAGATATCCCTGATTGTGGTTTCTTCTTCTCTAGATCCCCGCTCAGATATTTACTCTGATCTCAGAGAGTCTTCCAATTATTGCCTTCTGCAATAATATCCTTGAGATAGGACAATACAATAAAAGCTGATAGTCTAACTATACACCAAATTGATAATGTAACTAAAATGAACTTTAAACTTTGTAAAGCTACTTTTTTTATAGTATATCCTAAGGAATATATATAGTGGGGAATTCGGCTGTCTAACCCTTAGTTGACACCTCTTCAATGAAACGGCAGCTGCTGACATTGAATCACCCATCCTTGTCTTGGCAGCGATGGTCTTCCCCATCCTGGCTAGGATTCCATCATTGAACATCCTCGAGACCTCAAATGGAAAGAGTCAGAAAACGTGTCCCTAACGTTTTCCTCTCAAACTAAGCAAACCAACCATATTTGGCTAGCGACCTGCTTAGGTAATGAGACTTATTACCTATTATGGCAGGTCACTCACCAACTGATCGATTAGCTAGTTACAGGCAGCATCACTCGCCTTGCAACTTGCTATTCATTCCCAATCAGTCAGTGATAGAACCTGACTAATACCAATTGGTAAACCTGATACTTAATCAACTATCAGATGCCCCTATTTCGTCAGCAACTCTGCCTGATGAGATCTTAAGCATTCATCCTGATTGATCCTGACAGATACAACCAGGCAAATATCCCAAAATCCCTTGAATGTAGTTCCTCCAAAACTCAGGACAACCAAATTCAGATTCACTTTACCTTGGGAATTTTCCCCTAGCAATACCAGGTAATCTAGCAGGCTTAGAAAATGGGCAAAAATCCCAACACATCCCCCTCTTTCCTAGATTAACAGCGAGAAAAGGACTGGGGATTGAGAACACCACTTCGGACACCCAGTCAAATACTTCATTTACTTAAGAAGAGTACAATTTTCAATACTCAATGCTTCTTGAGACGACCTTCAGCATGCGGCTCTCTTCCTCTTCCTTCTCACTACTGCCATATCAGAACATAGTCCCCACAACCTCTTGTCATTCCAGGCTGATCAATTTACTCGTGATTATATTAGTCTCAGGATCCAGTTTTCCTCCCATCAGGGTATATGACCCGCTGTCATACACTGGATTCTTGGTCCAGAGTCCTTGATTTCCTTATTTTCTCCTCATCCTAGACAGGAGACTCTTGCCGTCAATGTTTGTTCCATGGCTTAATTAAAAATACTTATTTCTTATTCACCCTTGTTATTTATCTCATAACCTCTTGGCTTAAGTCATTCCTAATTCTTCTTTGGAGAGCTTATCTCATTAATTTTGGGATTAGTTCCCCTGAAATTGGAGCTTAATGGATTATAGAGTGCATAATGTCAACTTCTATATAAGTCCAACATCCCCCTCTCATCCAGCTCATATGTCAAATTCTGAGTCAAAATACCAGCAGCTCCTGAATAGTTTGTCTGATCCAGACCTCTGTCTCTTCCAGCAGATGAGTTGGGATTCTCAGAGAAACCTCTTTTATGGTCCTTCCAGGTCTCATACGCCTAGTCTGGCACAAGTGGCTAGTCCTTCCAACGCATTACAAGAAATGGTAACTAATCCCTCTGAAACCAGGCTGGCTATCATTTCAAACAACTCTCAGCCAGTTCTTCCTCTGCCGTTGATTCCAGAGTTGGACGTCAAAACTCTTCTGAATTCAGCTCCTTTTGCTGATGCTCTGAACATCATCTTAGATGCTCCAGAGATTATGCTGGTTGCTCTGGATTGTTTGTTTCTGGCTGGGTCGGACCTGCTCCCTGAGTTCCTCTTCCAACTTGGTCAATTTTACAAACCTGCTGTTCTGGTCTCTGAGCTTACAATTGGTAACAGTATTCACTTTGAGCTCCCCTACGCTGAACTATGGGCCCAAGTCATTGAGGCTTTGACTCTAGCGCTGAATCCCTCTGACCTTAACAACCTTCTGGATAGAGATACCACCACTTATGCTCTTTGCTTTTTGGTCAAGTTCTTCAAAGTTGGTCCATGAAGCTTCCAGCCTCACTTGGGTTTCACCATTTGTTCAGCTTTAGCTTTCAAGAATCCTGTAGTCGCTGCTTTCAGGATGCAATCTGCTCCCTGCATGACTATCTCTTCTCCAGAGCTTCCCATCAGTATCTTCTGCTGATGGCATTAATAGGGGGCATGATTTGGCAACTCCCATTGAGCATCCCTTCTCTGTTGCTGGCCCATATGTCCAGTGTCCTTGATGAAGCCCTTCAGAAGGTGCTCAGGACTAATCTTCCAGCTCCAGTGCCATATTGGGATTACTTAAGGTTATTTGCCAATTGCCTCTTTTTATACTTTTGCTTTCCTCCCTGCTCTGGGGTTTCATAATTAGCTTCATCCGACATCTCAATTTCCCTTCCTCTAGTCACTTTTTCACAGGGCTTGGTATCCGCACAAAGAACATGGTTTTGTGTAGGTCTTGCCTCAGTAGCATCCAATTGCATATTAATTTTGACGGGCTGTTCATTCTTTATAATCCATCCTTTTTCCCTCAAGAAGCGACATAGGTGTAATCATCCCCATACTGAGGACAATTAATAAAAACAAAAATTATAAAATTAGATTGGTTTTTTTCTCTATAGGGTTATAATATTTTTTCAATATCTTTTATAAATTTTTTATCTTTATTCTTTTTTCACTATGGGACTTGACCTTATTTCAGTTTAGCGGTCCATCTTTTTTACTTTTCCCCCCAAACTGGGTCCTGGGTACTTAAACCTGCAAGTTTTCTATGGTCTAGAGGTCCTTTTTTGGACTTAACCATCTAGATTGGTTCAGAGGTCCTTATTTAAACTTGACCTAATCATCAGGACATGACCAACTTAATGGTTCAGTGGTCCTCTTGGAACTCTTTTATTTTTTCATTAATCCAACGCTTTAGATAATTAGCATGGACTCGATTCACAACTCTTCCATCCAGGAGATTCTTAATAAAAAATCATTGGTCGCCATCTTGGCAATCACTTCAAATGACCTGACCACAACGCATCTAATTTTGTTTCTTCATCTGAAACCATGTGTATTGCAATAGGCAACTCTTTCGCCTATTTGGTATTCTTCTAAGGCCAGTCAGTTCTTGTCATCCAAAGATTTCGCTCATATCCTTTTTTCAAGATTGTATCAAATGCTTGCAGTTGCATATCAATAAGGATACTCATCAGTCAGTTCAGGTATTGCTCGGAACTCATCCCTGATGTAGGTTCCACCACTGAATATAAATCTGCGGCAATGCGCCTTTCTTCCATATAATAATTCAAACGGCGTCTTTCCCATTTCCATATGATGACAAATATTGTAGGCAAATGTCACTGAGCTCAGGTACATTCCCCACGTGGATGTTCTCCCTGCGACTAGCTTCCTCAGTGTTGTGGCCAGCGTCCCATTGACCCGTTCTACAAGTCCGTTTGTCTCCAGCTGGTAGGGTACTGACACGACTCCTCAGATCCCTATATCTCAATTAACTTCAGGATCACATGAGACGTGAAGTTTGTCCCATTGTTGCTCAGCAGGACCTGAGGACATCCATGCCAATATACCACTTGATCCAGGATGAACCTCGCAGTACTGGTAGCATCTACTCTTGTTAGGGCCTTTGTCTCAACCCATCTCATCAAATGGTCGATGGCAACTGTTGGGATTTTTGCCCGTATTCCCAGCCTGCTAGATTACCTGGTATCACTAGGGGAAAATTCCCTAAGGAGAAGTAAATCAGAAATTGGTTGACCCAAGTTTTGGAGAAACTACGTTTGGGGGATTTTGGGATATTCGCCTGGTCATATCCATTAGGGATTGATATGGATGAATACTTAAGATCTCATCGGGCGGAGTTGCTAATAAAATAGGGGCATCTGATAGTGATTAACTATCAGGTGTAATGATTGAGATTAGTCGGGTTTCATCACCAACTGATTGGGAATGAATAGCAAGTTGCAAGGCGAGTGATGCTGCCTGCAACTAGCAAATTGATTAGTTGGTGAGTGACCTGCCATATTAGGTAATAAGTCTCATTACCTAAGCAGGTCGCTAGCCAAATATGGTTGATTTGATTAGTTTGAGAGGAAAACGTTAGGGACACGTTTTCTGACTCTTTCCATTTGAGGTCTCAAGGATGTCTAATGACAGAATCATATACAGGATGGGGAAGACCATTGCTGCTGAGATGAGGATGAGTGATTCAATGGTAATGGCTGCCATTTCATAGAGGAGGTGCCAACCAAGGGTTGGGTGTTGAACCCCCCACTATATATATTCCCTAGGATTTACTATAAAAAGTAGCTTTACAGAGTTTAAAGTTTATATTATTTACATTATCAATTTTGATGTATAGTTAGACTATCAGCTTTTATTGTGTTGTCCTATCTCAAGAATAATATTGCAGAAGGCAATAATTGGAAACTCTCAGAGAGAAGATTAAAGATCCAAGCGGGGATCTAAAGACAAAGGAACCACAATCAGTGATAGCTGCCAACTGTGTGTTGGGCTGAGAGAGACTGTCATTGGGGTATTCTAGCAAAGATTGGGTGGACAAGAGTATAGGAAACAAATTCCTACGAGTACAACTGCAAGATTATTTAATCAGAAATACTGGCCGAGCATTAGGCTTAAATATAGTTCAAAACTCAACTACAGATAATGGTCTCCATACTATTATCAATTAATACATTCTATAAAATGTGACAAAGTGCACGAGGAAACCAAACCTGTGCAGTAAAAAGGTTACTGGGTTGCCTGCCAATAATCAACCTAGAGTAAATTTTTACAGCAACTATAATATACTTGACTCCCCCTGTGTTCATTGTCAGCGGTCCCATCACATTGATGGACACCCTGTGCCAGGAAAATCGAGGTGGACCAGTCAATATCAAGTTGTATTCTTATGTGGTTTATGCAGCTGGCACTCCATGCAACAAGCTAGATAAGCTGCAACATCATAGATGATCGATTCCCAGTAATACTGGTGAATATGGTCTTTTTTCCTCAGGCCTCCATGCCTGACATTCTTGTGGGCTGCTTGTACTATTGTTGCTCTTTCCACCAATTTTGGGAATAATGACCACTTCCCATTGATCGTCATGAATACTTGTCCATTCATAGTCTTGGTGTTTTCCATTGCTTTCCAAAGCGCACCTTAGATTTCTCAGGGCTCATCCCCCAATTTTATTTGACCATTTTCTGGAATAGCTCATCCGCCTGCGGGTATACCAACTGGACCATTAGCAACCGCGATAAGCTATCCACGTTCTGGCGAGAAGCCCCTGCTCAGTGGACTATCTCATAATTGTAAGCCTGGAGCTTAAGTGCCCATTAGGCCAGTCATCCTTCTGACTTTCTTAAATTGTGCAACCAACACAGTGAAGAGTGGTCCATTACCACCTTAAAGTGCATTCCGTGGATGTACACCTGAAACTGCTTGAATGAATAAATGACCGCAAGACATTCCTGCTCAGTCATAGTGTAGTTCCTCTCAGCAGCTGAGAGTGTCCAGCTCACATATGCCACCAGATGTTTTTTCCCAAGTTC
Organism: Massospora cicadina; assembly: GCA_022478985.1. Classification (NCBI taxonomy): domain Eukaryota; kingdom Fungi; phylum Entomophthoromycota; class Entomophthoromycetes; order Entomophthorales; family Entomophthoraceae; genus Massospora; species Massospora cicadina. Next base: position 147,569 of record JAKSZP010001394.1, read on the forward strand.
GTCTACTTGGCTCAGTATGGCACTAATCGCCGTCAATGAAGCATTGGTTTGTATAATAAGTTCTCAATCAAAGTTCGGCTATTTCAAAATTGGAGAATCTATTAGGTACTGGCTTAACTCATCGAAGGAGTCCTAGGCCTCTTCATTCCATATGAAAACTTTTCTTGGATCCTTTAATAAATAGAATAATGTCTTAATTATTTGGTCAAAGTCCTTAATAAATCTTCTATAGTATTCAACCATCCCAAGGAACACTTGGATGTCTCAGACACTCTTTGGTACAGCATACGTTCTATAGCTGCTATCTTCTGGGTTTGCAGCTGTAATCCACTTGAGTTGATTAAGAATCCCAGGTATTTTAACTCCTTCTTAAAGAAGTGGCACTTCCTTGGCTTGATCTTCAGGTTAGCCGTAGACAGTCGCTTAAATACTTCTTCCAAGTGGTGGAGATTATCAGTAAACGTCTTACTGAACACGTTTATAATGTCCAGATATTCCAGGACGCATGACAACTTCAAGTCGCTTAGTATCGCATCCATGGCCCTCTGAAACGTTGCAGGCACATTGCATAGACCTTGGGGCATCCTCATCAGTTGGTATAGCCCCTGCACAGTGATAATCGCGCATTTTTACTGGTCTTCCTTTGGAAAGTCGATCTGCCAATATCATGAGATCAGATCCATTATGGAGAAATACTTCAATTCTCCTAAATGATCCAGCACATTTTTGATCCTTGGTAGGGGATACAAATCCTTCTTCATAATTTTGTTCATCCTTAAGTATCAATCACCACCTGGTTCAATCCATCCTTTTTCTTCACGATCAGAACCAGACTCACTCAGGGACTTGACGATTAAACTAGGAGCCCATGCTTCATTAATTTGCTAATCTCATCCTCCACTACCACTTCAGCAGCTTTTGATCTTTGGATTAGTCTCATCCTTATCAGTAAATTTTCCCCAGTGTCAACCTTGTGGATCATGTCTCATGCGCATCCCAAATTGTGGTCATCCTGAGAGAACACTTCCCAATATTTCTCGAATAGTTTGAGCACCTCCTCTTGCTGGTCTTCTGACAGATTAGCGAGCTGCTCCTGATCAACCATAGGTTGATACTTTTGGCTACCCCAGCCAGTAATCCCATTTCATTGAGAGACCCAAAATTTTGGAATCTTCTCAATTCAACTGTCAGGATCAGATGAACAAACATGATGATCTCATTACTCTTGCTCTTCATTGGTTTTTCACTCAAATTATCTAGGAGAACTCTAATTTCTCCATAGCCTGGCATTATTATCCCAGAAGCCACTTATGGCTCCACTCTGGACTTCTTTCAGGGCTTCCAACCTCCCCATAAAACAGCTCAGGAATCTCGAATGTCAACCCTGTGTCAACTATCATCTGCAATCCGGCCAGTATGGTACTCTCATTCTTGATTCTTAGTGGAATTCCCCAGTTCTCTAGGATTTCTGCTGGCATTTCGCATCACTTCCTACCAACTAATTGGTATTATATTGGGACAATGCCATCATTGTATAAGATTGATGAAGTTGTTTCTCCAATTCAGTGGAGCTTCACTATCCTTATGATATACTAATGGTAACGTCTGACCCAATATGGTCAACATATTATCCTCAAAGTTTTATTTAACTCCATTTTTCCATAGAAACTCTGTTCTAATCAGAATGTTATAGCTTTGGTTCGCCAAAACTATTGCTGGCGCAGATACCATTAACTACCCAAATTGTAGTGGCAGCGCACTATACGCTCCACAGGAAACGGTGGTGTTCAGCCCAGCTGCCCCATATTCTTTCTTGTGTTCCAAGTTTGGCGAGATCTTCACCCTCTTTACCAGCTTGGTTGAGATAATATTGATGGGTGCTCCAATGTCGATAATCGCCCTCACCCTCACTTAATTTAATTGTATGTCTATATATGTACACTTGAAGTATTGTAATTTGGTGTTTACTGAGTGAATGGCAGCATTACTAGTCAAATCTAGGGTTTGAATAATTTGCGCCGATAATTCAGGAAACAATTACTTTATCACGCTGAGGGGGATAGACAGATTAGCCCCATCTAAACGGACGTCAGATAACTCTTCAGGATTCTTGGCATTTCAGATCTTGTGCGCCAGTTGTCAGGCGTATGGCCGGGCAACTTCCTGGATTATCTAGGGGTCAATTCTCTTCACCCCGGCTCTGGACACAGCATTTACATCCATATTGACCACTTGATAAATCTGATCCTGCTCGTTGTCTACAAACAGATCGCTAATATTAATTTCTTCATTCATAATGTTGGGAGGAACAGGTTTCTCCGCAGCTCTAGACTGTTTCTTGGTTAGGCCATGGGCCCTTTTCCTGAATCCTTGCCAGCTGCTGTCTCTTTGGCATGGACCACGTTGATCTGATCCTTTGGCTTTTTACAGTTTATGGCAAAATTTTTATTCCTGCCACACTGATAGCATACCTTCTCCTTCTTGTTTAACCGTCTGAATTCTTTGGGCTTATTCCCCATCATGGTTCAATTGGTAGCCTCCTTAGATCCTTCATTTTCCTTCACGGGATTTGATTTCATACCAGATTGGACTTGAAGCTTCTATTTGATGCATCAAACGTCGCTCCCAAAATCTTCAGGTTATCTACCATTTGTAAGGTAGGTTTCCATTGTAAACACAAAATACATCATGCGATGCAAATTGCAATAGGGCCAAAGGACCACTTGCAAAGCGATTTTAGCATCAAAGTCATTCAATATTTTCGCTCCAACCAAATTTTTATGACTCCTGGTAAAATTGATCCACTAAGCTAGCAAGAGACTCATCTTTATGGAACTAGATTCCCATAAATTCTTGCTTGCATTTCAACATTCATGTCAGACTCCCAAACTCTTTCATGATGGTCGCCTTTGCCTCCACATATGATCAGCTGTCCCCCTCCAGGTGAGGTAAGAATAATTTTTGACAGTCGGTGTCTAGGAAATTCATGACTGCCAACGCCTTATGACGATAACCATATCCATTCATTGACATGTTGAACAGTCTGAAATACGCTGGGGCATTATCCTTATGGAATGTTAGCAATTTTTGCATTGCTCTAAATTCCTCCGAGTCATTTCTGGCCAATTCTTTTGGTTCAGCTACTCATCTAACTTGTGGAGTGACTTCAGGCGTCATCTCCAAAATGGTAGCAAAAGCATGTGTCATGTTCCTTGGGGTATTCGACTTCTAAGTATTGTGAGAGGACTTCTTTCTTTGGCATCGCTTGCCATATCAGGCTCACAGGCACATCTATGAGCTTTAAGTTCCTCCACTTGTTTAATTAATCTTATAATATCCGCACTGAATTTTCTTAAACAAACACAATCTGCTTCTCACTCCATTTTCAGGTATAGGACCTTTAAATGAGGTCCCCTTCTTTCTTCTTCAACGAGTTTACTTTGCTGAGTAACTCATTCCTGAAGCTGGCTACATTCTCTACTCCTTCCTCCACCTTGGCGACTCATTCTTACAAGTCTGCAAACTCCCAATGGTCCACTAAGTTTAAGTCCTTCTGGTTTACAGTGGCTATCTCAGTCCACAGTTCGCGTAGCTCTTCTTTATACAACATTATTATATATTCTTCACTCAACTACCCCTGTAGTGAGCACCAACTTGTAAAAAATTTACTCTTTGTTTGTATTAGTAAGCAACCCAGTAACCTTTTTACTGCACAAGTTTGTTTTCCTCGTGCACTTTGTTGCATTGTATAGAATGAATTAACAATCACTAATAGTATGTAGACTATTATCTGTAGATGAGTGTGAATTATATTGTGGCCCAACGCTTGGTCAGTATTCCTGATAAAATACTCATGATGTCATACTCATAGGGATTCGTTCCCTGACTCTGTCCACCCAATCTTCACTGAGATACCCTGGTGACAGTCTCTTTTGGCCCAACACACAGTCAGCAGCTATCCCTGATTGTGGTTCCTTCATCTCTAGATCCCCGCTTAGATCTTTACTCTTCTCTCTGAGAGTCTTCCAATTATTGCCCTCTGCAATAATATCCTTTAGATAGAACAACACAATAGAAGCTGATAGTCTAACTATACACCAAATTGATAATATTACTGTAAACTCTAAACTGTAAAGTACAGGGGGTGGAAGGCGAGTCAGTAGGGCGTACAGCTACCAACCTGAAGGTTGCGGGTTCAATTCCCACCCTTTGCATATTGATCGGGGGTGCCAGCCAAAGGAAGCTATTGGCTGTTAGTAGGTATAATAACACGAAAACCTTACCCATGATGTAACCAGAAAAATTCAAGTCCCAATCTGGAGGTGAAAAAAAATCATTCTATGACAGAGTTGCCCTGCTCTGGTTTCATGTCAATACTTTCTTTCTCTATTTTGGTAATGTCCATCCCCTGGACAGCTTGCCTTGAACAAATAAACTGTAAAGTACTGTAAAACACTGTTTTTGTAAATACTGCTTTTTCTCTTTATCTTCTGGCTTCCTGCCATACAAGGATCTTGGTCCACCTGGTTGATTAAATCCTTATCCCCTGTATCAACCCCAGGATGGGTGAAACCAAATGGAAAGTCGAGCTGATCTGTATCTATTCCAAAATGCTATTTTTTATTAGTTAATCCTAGGAAATATATATAGTGGGGAATTCAGTTGTCTAACCCTCATTATGCCTCTTCGATGAAATAGCAGCTGTTGCCATTGATCACCCATCCTTGTCTCAGCAGTGATAGTCTTCCCCATCCTATCTAGGATTACATCATTGGTCATCCTCAAGACCTCAAACAGAAAGAGTCAGAAAACGTGTCCCTAACGTCTCTCTCTCAACCCAAGCGAACCAACCATATTTGGCTAGCGACCTGCTTAGGTAATGGGACTTATTGCCCATTATGGAAGGTCACAAACCAACTGATTGATCTGCTAGTTGCAGGTGGCATCACTCGTCTTTCAACTTACTACTTACATTTCTAATCTTTTAGTGATGAAACCTGACAATCCCAATTGGTACACCTGATATTAATCAAGATCAGATGCCCCTATTTCGTTGGCAACTCCGCCCAATGAGATCTTAATTTTTCATCTGGATCAATCCCTGATGAATACAACCAGGCGAATATCTCAAAATCCCCCTAATGTAGTTCCTCCAATACTTGGGCCAACTAATTTATGATTCACTTTGCTTTAGGGAATTTTCCCCTAGTGATACCAGGTAATCTAGCAGGCTGGGAATATGGGAAAAAAATCCCAATACCTATTACCTTGGGACTATTTCCTGTGGATCCAGTACAACATGAGCTGGCCTTGCTGAAAAAATTCTTTTAATCAGATGTCTGGTGGAACAGGTATGTCTGCAAATCCAGATTGTTCCTTGTCTATATTTCAGGCCCTTTTCCTGACTCATGACTAATTCTCTTCTCCTTCTCCTGGAATAGAGCAACATGCTCATCAGTTTTCTCGCTCTAACCTTGAGAAGCTGAATGTCCAGGTCCCCCACATTGGTGACAGCAGATCTGCATCTTGTCCGCTCATTTTTGTACTTCAGGTTATCCACATCATGACTCAATTTTGTTGTCCTTATTAACTTCAGCGAATTTTACAGTATTTTAGGACTTGAGTCTGAATAACTTTGAAAACTTATTTTGGCTCTATAAAGGTCGTTACTAGCATTTTTAGACGATCCACCATCAGAGAGATGGACATTTGGGTACTAGTGATAAAGCCATGGTTCAGTGCAAATCATAACAGGGCCAAAGCACCGCTTGCATCATGATTCATGCGTCAAAACCGTTAGCACTTTTTCATCATCCAAGATCTGTGATCCTTGAAAAATCAGTCTGCAAAAGATACTAAAGTCTCATCTTTTCAAAACTGAATGCGTATAAATTCTACTTTCAGTTAGACATCCACGTAGGTCTTCTTTATTATAAAACATTAGATTTATTTGGCATCATTGTAAGATTAATTTTCCCATTTAGATGGGGTAACACCAGATTATGACAATCAGTGTTCAAGCAGTTCATAACGGTCATGGCTTTTTGTCAATCACTGGATCTGAAAAGTGTCATCTCAAAAAATAAGAAAAATGCAGGGGCGTTATCCCAATGGAACGTGGGTAATTTAATGTCTTTCCTAAATTCATCTGTGGTTCCACTAGAAGGAAATTCCTAACCTATGACTCGATTGACTATAGATGTAACTTTGGAGGTCTTTTTAAATTGTTAAAAATGACTTAGGTATATTTCTGGGCGGTAGAATCTTCCCAGACGGAGTTTCATGCAATTTGTTGTCAGCTTCTTCTGCCTCTACTTGCGCGCAATCACATTATTGATTCTCCTGCTCTTCTATGAGTTTCAAAAAAGCGCTATTTCTTCAGTAATCTGGAATATGTGTTCTTGATATGATTCTCGCTCAACCTTCTGAAACAATACTTCATTGATTAGTTACCCTCCTTGCGCATCAAGGAGTTGACTTTTCCACAGAGGCCATTACCAATTTTCCCAACTTGTTTGACCTATTCCTCAGCCTTCATCACCCATTCTTCCAATGCAGTGAAAACAGCTTGTTATGCCAAATTGAGCGCATTTATGTTGACAGTTTCTTAGCTCCATCCAAAGCTTTCATAATTCTTTTTTTATAATACATAGTGATACAATCTTATTATTAAATTTGGCTTAAAACTCAAAAAATCCACTGTAGTGAGCACTTATGGTTAAGACTAGGAACTTGGCTACTCAATGGTTCACCAAAATAAATCTTTATCTGCTTACTCTTTTTAGATAGTAACTCACTTCAGCTCCCCTTTTTTCAACTGCACAGGTTCCTTGTATGTGCTTTGTTCAACTTGTTGATATTAATTTATATGGGCAGCATTAATATGAAGTAAACAGTCTAGTTGAGCTTCTTTTAGCCAAAATGGTTATTAGGTTAAACGAAAACTTGGTGATTTCCACAATCTTAAATAGTATTTTAGAAAATTTGTAGAGAATTATTCCCTCTTTGGTTGAACTTAACCTTAGCTCAGGTTTGGAGTTTCTTCCTATCAATTCTGTAGAACTTAACCTAGGATTAGGTTCAGTGGTTCTTCTTCCTTCTCATCACACAGAGTCCGCGGAAATAACAATAATTAAGACAAAGGATCTTGTCCTTTCAACTCATATCACAAAAGCAAACAGTCTAAATAAATATAATAAATAGTTTGTAACTAGCTTTCCAATCTATTTATCTGGTTTAATAAAAAAATTAAAGGGAATTTATAGGGAATTCGGCTACCAACTTTAAAGTTAGCGTCCCAATTGGGACTGGTAGCCGTTGCTGATGAATTAAACCTCCAGGGTTGTGCAAAATGTCGATCTTCCTCATTGGTTTAAACTAGGTTCTTTCCCCTACTCTAACTTGACCTCTTCTGGGTTGAAATAAAGAACATGTCCCAACGTCTTCTCTTAACCTCAATGAATCACCCTTATTAGGTTAACAACCTTCTTAAGTAATGGTGCTCTTACCCATTAACAGTAGGTTGCAATTCTAAAAGGGTAAACTTGAAAGTTCTTTATCACAGACGGCATCACTCGCCTAGCAACTCATAATTCCCTTAGTTGATTGGGTGCTAAACCTGATCAAATCCTTATAAGTTATTAAGTTATTGGTGGTAAAATCACCACTTAATCACTTGTTTATTGTCAGGAATCATCCCCAATGAGGATTTAGAAATCTGGCGTATTGATCTGACTGATCAACCCAAGCAAATTACCTAATAATCTTTTAGGATAAAAATATGAACAATAGTTAACATTTAATCAATAACTCCACATCCACTAGTGGATAAATCCCCTTGTGGTCAAACAGATAAATTATAATTGATTACAATGGGTAATGTGGGCAACTTGAAATCCCACACAGCCCCTCTCCATCATCTAACTGGAAAAAATGCCCCATTAAAATGGACCAATGATCGTCAACAGGCTTCTGAGGTCATTAAAGAGGGTTTCCTCTCAGCACCAGTACTCAGGAATGTAAATAGATCAAAGCACTTTCTTGATTCTTGTGATGCTTCTTCTGTGATAGTGGGAGTGGTGCTTCTTCAAAAACATGATATAGTGGAATATCCAATAGCACTAATTCCAGCAAGCTCTCATTCTCCAAGCTAGGATGGACAATTATGATAAGGAATCATTAGATGTGTCCTGGGAATTGATTCACTGGCGCTACCTCCTGCAGGGGCCCAGAATGAGATCACAGTACGGATAGACCACCATCACTTATTTATTATATGAAGCCTCAGAAGCTCACCCACCGCCAAGCCCAAACTTACCAAGGCTAATGCAGCTTTAATTTCAGTATTAGTCTGTAAAAGGGTCTTTAAAATGTATTGTCAGATATGCTAAGCCAGAATCCTTCCATGAGCCCCAGTATAGATGACCTTCCAAGCCTTAAAACTGTCATTCATACCTCCCAGATTTTAACGCTGGCTCCTACCACAATATGCTTTGCAAGTTTACACTTAAATGCTGCCCTCATTGTTATTGTACAAGCATACCAGTCAGTATCCCTTGAGGGGATTAGGTTATATGAGGACCTAGAAACATAATAAGAAGCGCACTTAATATACCTTAAATAATAGGGTAATCTTCTTTTGGGGCAGGGTTTGGGTTTCATGCACCCTTTGCAGCCAGGTTATCCAAGACACCATTTTCCTCTGACTGTAGGCTACCTGGGGTCCAAGAAGTGCATGGACTTGCTCAAAAGAACCTATAAATGGCTGAGATCCTCTAAAGAGATCCCTGTGAGGGTCTCCCACTGTGTAGCGTGTGCTCGCTCCATATCAATTAGGTCAGGTTAAAGTTGCCTCTTACATCTTCTGCAGCAAACTGAGGGCCCCTGGACCTAGGTATCTGTCAAATGTCATCGTGGGGCTCCCTCCCTCTAAGGATATGATGCAATTATGGTGGTTGTTGATCACTTTACATAATTTGTGCTCCTTAAGTCCTGAAACACAACAGTTGCATCTGAGGACACCTCAGCACAATCTGTGAAACGCAATATCTATATTTAGTCTCCCTAGGGGTATAAAAGTGACTGTGGCTTCAATTTAAAGCTGGTTCTAAAGTATCCTTCTTGACCATCTTACAGATAAGATCCTGTCATTCTTGCATATCACCCCCAATCATATGGTCAAACTGAGAGGGTAAACGAGACTTGAAGCAACGCTTCCAATGATATGCCACAGCAGTAATGACACCTATGCATCTAACCTACCATTAGAACAGTATACATACAATAATGCACCCCATTCCCCCACAAGCTTCTTCTCATTTGAGGCTAACCTGAGATACAATCTTTTTTACATTTGAGAATCTGTCTTAAATACTCCATTTCTAGCAACAGAGGATCACCTGAACAACTTGCATGAGACTAAAATCTTATGCGCAAGAAAATTCCTACAGATGTGGAAGCATACAAGAAGTTTGAAGTTTAAATTCGAAATCCTAGCATGAGCTCAAGGAAGGATAGCTGGTCATTATGGACATCCAACATATATATGAAGGTCCCATTCCCAAAGTTCATGTTTAAGTGCTCTTATCCTTATTAAGTGATGAAGGAGTTGGGTAATGGCGTTTTCTTGAGTAATCTCCTTACAAATTGGAAAGCACAATGTACACGTGTCAAAATTATCCCTTAAGAGTCCATTCCTGAAGTGAAAGAACCAATTGTATTGGATGATGGCCATGAAGAGAAAGCAGAGGCGATTTTCGCTTCTAAAAACCTGGTGCTCCATCCAGTATCAGGTAGCTGAAATAAATAATACTCTTATAGGAACAGCTGGGAGAGCACCAGAAATTGTACAAACTGTAAGACGCTCATAGAGGAACTCCATAGAAACAATCCAGATACGCTCCAATTTTCTTAAAGCACGGTGGCTATCATTGATACCAAATTCTCGAAAAAAAACAAAAGAACTACTCCCTTTAAAATGCTCCAGGTGGGGTATGTATCCAGTCCCTAAAGAAATTGATACTGTAAGTACAGATAACCAGCCCCTCCAGCTGGATTGCATGCAATTTCTACACATAATCAGGAAGAGTACCATGACCCAATAGAGCCCCTCTCTAAAAGCAGTGACCTAGCTCATGTGGTAAATGAGCGGTGGGTTACTGTCCTGTCTCCTAAAGAACATCCTTATCTAACCCATTTTCTTTTCTGATTTGTGTAATGTGCTTTTAGTGATAGATATAGAGATAGTTCAGATTAGGGTCCACAAGCAGGACCCTAAGGATAATCTCAAAAGTGGCCTGGTCACTGATAAATTTTATAAATCCGCCCACCCCACCCAAATCCCCATACGAGCCATAGTTTGCCAATAAGTCAGAACAGATTTATTAACAGTTGGATCGCATATCAAATTTTCAGATTGAGCATAATTTACCATTATTTGCATGATTATTTTTTGATATAATGGATTTCTGTAAAATGGTGTTAGTAACTTACCCATCAGGCAAAATCTATTCAAGTGTAGTATTATTTCGCTAGATTCTCCTTAGTCTGGTGAATATGCTGTCAAAACTTCTATGATGCCATTTTAGACTCCTAATGCCTTCCCCCTCAACCCTTTCATAAAAAGCCCAGTCTGCCTACTAGATGACCTCAAGAAGCTTAGTCATTGAACTTTTTAAGCTCCTCTTCCACCCTACACCATATAAGAAACCACTCATTAGGGAAAAGCCAGCTTATTCTTTTGTTTTCTTTTTCATTAAAAGTTACTTTCAATAAAACATTTGAATTTATACTCTTTGTAATGGAATCTGACCTCCACGCCGCCTTGATGACTGCCATAAAAGCTATCCAGCAATGCTCATTGACATTCAAAAATAATTCTGGAGATTGACAGGTATATTTTTACACCGTAGTCCATTGCTGATTCACAAATTTTGCAAGCTTATGGAAGATTACCTCTGCATTTATGCCTGCCAACCTTACATGCATACCGCAGAAACCTTCAATCACCTTTTTTATCTAATCCCCCATATAGGCTGAAATCTGCTCACTTTATAATCAAAAAATAACTATAATCTGATCTAACACAATATTAACCAGCTATTCCCTTGGTGGGGTTGTCACCCTCCATTCCTCTTACTCTCATGTTGTTGCCCCAATAAGACCGGCGGTTGCCATTATTAGAGATTTTTGGCTTGTTTTAGGGGCCTTTAGTATGTTGTTAGATAAGATAATTCCAAAAATAATCCTTAGGGCATCTCATTTAAAGTCAATAATTACATTCAAACCTCTAGCACTCAGAATCATTCACTGGGTATCATTAAACCTGACAAAGAGGGTCATCCTCTTTAAACTAGCTGTCACCCTGATAAAGAAGTTATATAACATACATAATTATATATATGATGATCTATTTAGTAAGGTAGTCATTTAAATTAAAACATTACTATATAAATGCTTACAAATTTTGAATTAATTGAACAATAAGTTTTCTACACTAATCATGGGTGGATACAGAAACCTTGGCTCCAGAGTTTACCACACCATTATGTGTGGACCCACTTTTAACCTGGTCAAATTTCAAAGCAAACACCATCTGCCAGGCATGCCACATCTTCATCGCATCACTCTCAGGATGCCTCAGTGGTCATTTTGCGCGCTTGCATAAGTGGACCACCTGGAATCTAATGTCCCTGCTGCAGGCTACAGCCCAGCTTTGGGTCACAAGTGGCCAGAAGTGTCCTCTCGCCTCAACGCACTGGTAGGGCAACACAAACATTGTGTTTGTGTGCAGCATAATGAAAAAAACATAATAACAGGTGACACGTGCTCCGTTTATTTTTCTGAAAATTCTTCACAACGTGACAGAGCTTGGCCTGCACACAGGTGAGGCGGCCAGACCACTCCGTCTCAGATAAACTGAATGAAGTGGCAAGTGAAGTTTGAAATTATTACTCTGAATTGTATCACTCCAATCCAGTCAAACTGGCTGAAGTTGCTGATTCTCTTGAAAGCACATATCCACACCTTTTTCCGTTAGCTGGAGTTGATGAAATTAATTTCTTGGGACAAACTCTGGTCTGCCATTTGTGGTGCACCGTACAGGAAAAGCCCAGGTTCAGATGGGATTCCTTATGAGTTCAACAAGAAATATGTTAATTATTTGTCCTCATTGCTGCTTGCACCAAATAATGAGTGTTAGCTTAAAATGTGCCTCCTTCCTTAGGGCCAAGAGACTTTTATAATAACGCTGTATAAGAAAGGGGATAAGCTGGACTTGGCCAACTGGCGTTCCATTTCACATACTAACACAGATACTAAATTGTTTACTAAAATTATGGCCAACCGCCTAGGGGAAGTTTCCTCTGCTCTCATTTCCCCCAGAGCAATTTGGTTTCATTCCCAAGCGGTCTTTTTGGGACAACATACACACTGTAGCCAACGTCTTCCAATCCACGATTACTGGAGCACTTTTTAGATCAGCAGAAGGCTTATGATAGAGTCAACTGGGATTACCTCAAAGCCTGCCTCTACAAGTTCCACCTCCCCCATAAGTTCATTAATTGGGCGATATTGCTCACGGAATCCGCCATAATGGCTGTGCGTGGCCCTGGCAACCTAACTGATGTAATTCACCTTCAAAGGGGCCTACGCTAAGGGGACCCTTTAAGCCCACTCTTATATAACTTCATCCTTGACCCTTTTTGTGCAACGTAAATGCCCGCCTTACTGGTGTCCGTGTGCAAGGCTAAGCACTAGTCAAGATGTTGGCGTTTGCTGATGATTGTGTGGTTGGAGTGTCTAACAACCATGATGCATGCGCGCTTGAGGATACTATTCAGGTTTACTACAGGGTAAGTAACGCGGCACTTAACGCCTTCAAAACTGAGATCATTCTTATTTGTCAGTTCCAAGCCCACTGGTCACCAGCGCCCCGTTTTCTACCTGCTTCAGCAGCTAGCTCACAGGTTCGCTTGCCCTGCCCACCCCAATCTGCCTCGCTTGTGCTCCCTTTTGTGCCAAGACCTACTACTGGTCTGGTACGCCATTTGGGGGTGTGGCTGGAGGCAGGAGGGTACGCCTTAACGGTGATGGGGCACCATATTCTAGACCATGTCACAAAACGCATAGCTTCCCTCAGATCCCACCAAACTTCCCTCACAGTCAGAGTAGTTCTGGCTAACTCTATGCTCCTATCTAAAGTTTGGTTTGTAGCCCACAATATCGCCTTTTCCCCATCTTTCTTCACCTCATTATACGCCCTACTGCAAGGTTTGGTTTGGTTAGGCCACCCACCGCCAATGCGCCTGGATGTCTTGTTTGCCCTCGCCATAGTGGTGGTATGGGCATGCTTAACTTTGGGGCCCATGCCGCCAAAATACTTGGCACCTGGATTGCTGCAGTCACCAAAATCACGCTCCCAGCCCAGCACTGGTCACACGCGGACCACTCCAATTTCTCCCGCACCCTGGTCCTCAGTAATCATACTCACCCCCATTCTCTGTTAAAATATCTTGCCTCACACCCCTCTGCTATGAGCCCGCATGGGACGTTTCCCCACTTAAAATGAATTCTTCTCTCCATGTGGAGCGCTGAGTAGAGGATTTGCATCAGTGGACACACTGCCCAGAGGAGTCGCCCTACTCCCCGCTTCACACATGAAGTACAAGTCCAAGATGTTCTAAATAGTTTGATACCAAGGAAGTCCCCTATCATGGCCAGGGTGGATTATTGGACATGTTGGACATTTACTACGCCTTAGAATCCCAAAAGCACATGGAAGTACGCCAATAAAACTATTTTGCAGCCTCATATATGTTCTCATGTGTGGCGCTGCTTGAACTAGTATATCATACTGCCAAGCACTCCAATGCATCACACTCCTCATGTGTTGTGTGTGACCTGTAAGGTACTTTGGTCTACTGCCTGGAAAAGTGCCCTCCATCAAAAGCTATCTGGCGTGAGGTTCAACGTCTTTTTTGACAGGATTAAACACAGCCCTTCAGCCTATCTAATGACATCTTCGCCTTGTCCTTGAATTCCCCTATCCCACCTTCCCTCTGAGCCTTAGTGGTTGCAATCGCTATGTAGACTATCCACACGGTTGTCTTGGATGCCATCTCAGTCTCTACTTTCACCCTCCAGGAAGCTGTACACAAATTCCAGTCATACCTCATGGACCACTTTCAAACATGGTTGTTTGGTTAACTACCATCCCGTCACTGTCAGTTGGTCTCATCCTGGTTTCCAGTTTGGTTCATCACTTCAGACTCTTCCTTCATATTTTCTCAATAGTGGCGCAAGCCTCTACTAATGATACCCCCCTTTCTTTACTTAAAGTTCCCTTTGGCAACAGGAGATAGCGTTAGCTTCTCTGGGGTGTATCTTGCTGATAGTAGTTCTTTTAGGTTAAATATCAGAAGTGTCTATCCCCTGGTTGGCCTTCCACAAATTAAAATAAAAAAATTAAAGCTTTATTATACTAAATAAAGAAATTAAGTGTTGTAGATGGCAGCCAGTATAGATGGCGATCAGTAAGTTTAGTATCTATATTTACTTAATTAAACAATTTTTTATAAATACAGATTCACTGGATCAGCGATCCAGTGCCTTACTGCCCCACACGGTGAACTAGTTGTTTGTTCACTGGATCAAGAATACAAAGTTTATAGAAAAATTTAAATTTATGTTTGTCAGTTAACTAGATCAACAATGCAGTGTCCTTAAGTAGAAAGATGTTCATTGAATCGATGATACAATACCTTTTGGCAAAAAAGAAAGTATGTGTACACAGGATAAAAGATACAGTGTCATTGGAGAAAAGGAAAGTGTGTGTTCACTGTATTAATGATACAGTTTATTTGTCATAGAAATGTGTGTGTCTATATTTTTAGTATTTAACAAGTTTAGTAGGATAAATTCATAGGTATATGGTTAGTGATTGGTTAGTATCTAGGAAACTTCAGCTGAGTGTTTATGATATTTTGTTTGCATTTTTCTATTGTGGGTTTTCTGATGGCTGGTAGTAATCAATTGATTCAATTCAATTCTCCTAATACTAATATATAATACATAAGTGTATTAAATGAGGCCACAAGAGCACCAGAGGGTCATCACTTGACCATTGGAAGTGAGCAAACACCATTGTTAGATTCAAATGAGTCAAAAAATACATAACGAAGGCAACAATGTCACCAAAGAGGACTATGAAATTGACCACCTTATATATCTTTAAGGGGCATCAATTTTCAATTATCTGATAATGATGCAATGATTCAACCAAATTACACTGATTGAACTGATCAAGGCTTTTGAAAAACTTAGCCAAATCCAGCATTAACCCAATTATAGATGAAAAACCAGATTTGAGGCGCATCAAGGGTGCGCCATCATGCAAACTCTAAATTTGATGATCATATTATTAAATGTAAAAAAAGCAATGACTATAGAGATGATGCAGCCCCTAACCCAGAATTGGGGGATGAAGAAGGGGCCCCTGAACATCCAGGTTCAAGGTTACACCACTAGAAGGGGCTTGCAGCTGCATAATTTATCACAAATTGATAAAGCATTCAAATTGACTGTCAGAATTCCTTCCCAAACCAAAGATTTGCATGAGTCAGACAATGGTAACTAAACCTAATCCAATAAAATAGCCAAAACTATTACTGGTGATAATCCCCAACTAATTTTAACCCTCTTATTATTTGGGATAATACCCAACTAATTTTAGCCCTCTTATTAACTGGGATAATCCCCAACTAATGTGAAAAAAATATTACTCGCCCAAAACCCCCTAATATTGGGGTTCAACCCAATCTATGCGGCGATTGAATCCCATCTGACATAAATGAACAACCTTCCTCAGAATCCCCAATTTTTGAATGAGTTTAAATCTTAGATTGGAATGCTTGGAGATTTACTGAGAAAAACTTCCTGATCTCCCATAAAATTCTTTCTAAGCAAATATACTTTACTCTCTTTATCCATTTTTAAGCTAAATTGGCCTATCTCTATTTATTTTAGGAATGAAAAATAGTAATGACTTACCACAAAAGGAACTATATCCTGAGTGAAGACTTTCCGGTTAAAGAAAGTTAAATCCTAAAATCCAGAAGTCAGGAACTTTGGGTTTCATGGGCTAAAAAATAAAAGGAAAAGTGGTCTAAAACCCTTAGTCCTGACAAAAACTGGTGCTCCCTGCCAGGTTTACCCTGAGTTCATAATGCAACTAACATTACAATGAACAATAATAATTCAGCTTCAGATCCCTCTTTAGATCAGAAAAGTCTTAAACTCTTGGTAAAAATACCCACTATGATTCATGGGATGGAGAAAAGAATAATTGCCCTTGAGCAGCACAATTTAGACTTTAAGATGCGACTATCAAGCTTAAAAGCAAAATTTGGCGGTTTTTTCCTTCCAGCACCATAAAATTTGCCTTTTGTGCCACCCATAGTCGTTTAAACTCAATAATTGAAGATAATAACGCCTTATAAAATCAAGTGGGCGCTCTCCAACCTTACAAATCTAAGTGATATCAGCTCATCTCTAGGTGAAAACATCCCCAATGTCAGTTCACGTTGTTGGCCGTTGACCCCCCAGTAGCAAATTTAAACCTTTGTTCATAGAGAATTACGTCCCAGGGGACAGGAATTTTCTCCTTCCTATTTTATTATGAAAGTGCTATTGAGGAAGCCACCAACGCCCAACGGCTCAAACACCTAACTAACAATCTTATTTGCTTAGCTCAAGACATTATGGTACCTCTTCTAATGCATTGCCAGACTTGTGATGACACCAAATCTTCCTTGCGTTGGGAACTTGGTAGCGACCTAACTTTATCCAACCAAAAGCAAACTTTTAAGAGCATAAGTCTTAAATAGAGAGAACTGTCACTGAGTTCACTCACTATTTATACCTTGAGGCTCAAATGATGATTGCTGAAAAACATCTTACTTTAGATGACGCTATCACCACTTGTTTTTGGTGTTTATAAAATATGCTTAATAATCTACTTTATCTTATAGCGGTGAAGTCTAACTAGCGTCTCTCATTCATATCAAAGAAACCATTTTAGAGATTCCAGATGACCTACTCAACCCACTAGGCCCCTTGTTCTAATAATAAATAGCCTCAGCACTAAGTGCTAGCAGGTACGCCCTCAAGTCGCCTATCCAAAAATTATTCTGCTTTTTTTGCAAAAGAACCAACCATACTGTAGACTCTTGTCAAACATTCCAATGTAGGTCAGCTAAAGCTCAGTCAGTATAGGGCAGGAGGCTCCTTATTCTGACGACAATCAAGTGCCTCAGGCCCATGTACTAGCTCTAGTTCTATGCCCAGCACCTCAGGATGCTTTATATTAGTGGCATCTGAAGAAGTCGACATACCCCTTTCTTCCAAGGATTTAAGATCTTCAGCTTTCTTATTTGGATATTGGCAGCTACCCAAGCAAATTTAAAAACCAGTTCCTCTATGGAAAGCCAAACACTGGCAGATAAAACCTTCAGATGCATTGACCAACCCAAAGCATGGCCGCAGCAAAATCCTCCAATTGCTTTACTACAAATTACAATAAATTTTTACTAGCTGTTATTTCTAAGTTTGGCTCTTTGGTGGTCTGAGTAGAGATAGTTATACATAATGTTAAAGTTTTGGCGATAATTGTCACCAGCTCAATGAATAACGTTATATCCTCCTGACTTATCTAAAAATGGCTAAGACTTGATTCATGAAGCCAATTATAGGATGGAAGGCAATTGGATGACTAATGCAATTGAGGCGTATTCCGCCTTACCTCTCTGACATGGGAAGCTTCTTCTTTACTGCCCCTCTATTGCATTAGAAAAAAATAATTATGAGTTGCCTTATTGAGGTCCAATTGATGTGGGAGTTTTAGTGCATCATTAACCACAAAAAAAATTTCTTATACTAGGGTATCAGATTCCTTAATACTAAACTCCCAATCAAAAGTAAAGGAGCCCCAAAACTTGAACATGACTTCTCAAATATCCATCCTCTGTTTGTAAATTCAAATATGAAATTTAGGAGGAATATCTAAGTTACCCTTTAAGGCTGTGGACGCCAAAGAAGGGTTCTCTGTATACCCCCCACCCTATTACAATACCCTCTGGCCCACAAGTGATTGTGGATACAGGGAGAATGATTCCAATCTCTCCTAATCAAGTTTTGGAGCTAAGTGGGCACCCAAACCCTTAAATCAAAGAATCTTTGACCTGCCTAGGGATTTTTGATCCTGTTTCGGGAAATCTATCTCTATCATATTAAGAAATTTAAAAAATCGAAATTCCAAGTCCCCAGCATGCCTCTATCACTCATTTAAATTTATGTCTCATTGACAATATCGCCATTATGTGTTGTTTTGGCTCTTTACAAGATTTAGGATTTGATCCCTTACCCACAATAGCTTTGGTAGACAGTAAAATAGGAGACAATCTCACCCTAATGAATGCCAGAACGTCAAATGCTTCCTCAAAGCATATGGTGATATTTTCTCCTTGGGACCAAGTGACTATGTAAAAACGTTGGTGGTGATTCACCAAATTGAGACCAAGGATCACGGTCCATTTAATTCTTGGCCATATAGGAAAGCTAAAGTTGAGTAGGCTCAAGTGATCTTAGAGTTACAGCGACTGTTGGAGGCTGGGCTACTTGTGATTTCTAAAAGCCTGTGGGCTTCCCCGCTTCTATTAATTTGGAAGAAGGATGGTGGCCACCATGTTGTCATAAAATATCGCCGCCTCAATTCAATCACAAGGAAAGATAGCTATCCATTGCCGCATATAGATGATTTCTCATGCTTGAGGTTGGGTTCCCACTATTTCTCGGCTATGGATCTCGCCAGTGGGTGCTGGGAAACTAATTTGTCACCTGAAGATTGTAAAAAATGTGCCAGCATTGCAAGTGAAAGACTATTTGAGCTCAATAGAATGCCGCAGGGGCTATACAACGCCCCTGCTACCTTCCAACGCGCTATGGACGGACTTTTAAGTACTTAAAACGTTTATATGTGCTAATTTATATCAACGATATTACCATTTTTTGAGAACTTTGACTAATCACATAAATCATCTCCAGCAAGTTTTCTAGAGGTTACAGCAAGCCTCATTAAAACTAAAGCCATAAAAATGTTCCTTCTTTCAGAGCGAAATGGATTTTATGAGCCATAAGGTAGGTAAAGCTGGATTATCCCCAATAAACAATAAGGTTATGGCCATTTCTAAGATGTCCCCCCTAAATCCCTATAAGACATAGTTTTTGGGGGATAATGATAATATTGCCAGTTTATTCCCCATTTTTCTGATACTTCCGAGCCTCTAGTATAATTATTGAAGAAGAGTATACTATTCAATTGAAAGAAGGGTAACAGCAAGCCTTTGATCTATTACGCACAGCTCTCTACCATTCACCAGTACTTATACATCCCAACATTTATAAACCCTTCCTACTATTTACTGATGCTATCAGTATAATTATTGGAGCTATATTATCTCAGAACAATGAGATCTAGTGGACCATCTCATTGCCTGCAATAGAAAGGCCTTAACCAGTGATGAACGCAACTATAGTGTTACAGAATGCAAATGCTTGGCGGTCCTACTGGATATTAAGCATAATCGACCCTGTTTATTTGGGAATCATTTTACATTAATTACCAATCATGCTTCCTTGCAATGGCTACCACAAATTAGGGTCCAGATGGGAGGTTAGCCTGACAGGGCCTTAAAACTCTAAAATTATGAAATTTCCATCATTCATCAGCCAGTGCTCATCCACCAAAATGCAGATTGCTTATTAAGTCTCCCTATATCAACCCTAACTGACTCTGATCTGGATCAACTCTATGATCTTTTAAACCATCTCATTTATGTAAAGATGATCTTCAACCCTTCAAAAAGGAATTAGAAAAAGATTGGCTTATCTTTAATTCAAAGATGGCCAACTGTACAAACGTGTGTCCCAAAAATGGCTGTCCTATGTATGACCTTCATCTTGAACTGATGTCATATTAAAGAGACATTGTCAAGTCAACCACAGGAAATTCAGAAAAGTTATCAATGACTCAAGGCTCAACGTTACTAGAAAGAAATGCTTGTTTCAATCTAGGATGTATTAGATTACTGCCTGGTATTTAAAAGCAAAGCTGGACCTAATTCCTGATTTGAACATCCACTGGTTCCGCCTTGTGAACCCTTCCATACTATTAGCATTAAAGTTGTGGGACCTCTCCCTCGAGCCTCTAATGGTCATTTGTTCCTTCTTCTAGCTGTGGATTTTTAACTAAGTGTGTTGAAGCTGTATCACTACCCACTTATTCAGAAAAAGCTACCGCCACGTTTTTATATAATTGGATTATCACCCAGCATGGGTTCCCTAACATAATTATTTCCTATAACGGGCAAAATTTCTGATAATTGCTGGTGAAAGATTAAGCCTAAATAATGGGATCCACCCGGGTAATTTCCACCCCCTACCATCCTGAAACCATTGGAGTGGTAGAGTGGGTGAATAGTACTCTAATTATACCCTCTAGAAAATGGCTATTACTGACCTCCTTCATTGCCCCCAAAATTTTCCTAGTGCAATTCTGGCCTACAGAATAAGATATCACTAAATAATTAAGATGTCACCTTTCCAAGTTTTATATGGAAGAAATCCCCAGAAGCCTTCTAAAATGAAGGCTATGCTCTAAAAAGCCTCCCCCAAAGCCCTGAAGTCACTATGCAAAGTATTGCCAATAAAATTATCTGAATTCAAGCCTTGACTTCTGAGAACTTATCTGCTACCACTAGTAGAGAAACAAGTCATTTTAATGACAAACATGAACCTCTGTACACCTTTTAACCAGGTGCCTAGTCATTTTCTACCAACATTGGACAGGAGTTTATGATAACAAATTGGGCACCAACTTGTTGGAGCCCTACAAAATTAATTTATAAGAGGGAAAATAACACTCATTTGTGGAGTCGTTTAGGGTACCATGATAAACCATGTGCACAGTCAATTTCTCCAGAAATTTTTCCCCTGCTCCAAGATCTAGATGGGGTGTTGGGCTTTCTGCCCAAATCAAATATTTGCATGAATCAGATGATGACTACAAACCCTATCCATTAAAATAGCCAATACCATTATTGATAATAATCCCTGACGAATTTCAATCCCTATTGATATTGGGGACAATTCCCACTTAATCAAACCCTCTCAATATCAGGGACAATTCCTGACTAATGCAGTCAAATTTTACTCTTAAAACCCCTTTTTTGATGTTCAAACTTGATCAATGTGGCAATCAAATCCCATTTGACCGAAATGAACTTGCTGCAGAATCCATATGTTAATGAGAATAGATCTTGGCTTGATATGCATGGAGATTGACCAATAATAACTCCCATATAATGATGTTTATTAGAAATAAACTTTACTCTCTCTTTTGCCATTTTTAAGTTAAGTTGGCCTACATCTGATTATTTAGGGTCAAATAATAGCTATGTTTAGCCACTCAAGGAACTTATCCTGAGTGAAGACTTTCTGACCAAGGAAAGTATAATCTTTCAATCCCGCATCCAGAAACTTCAGGTCATCTACCCTAAAAAACATGAAAAGTGGTCTTAACCTCTTAATACCAACAGGCCCCTTTCCAAACTGGCTCTAACTTGCTAGTTCTCCCAATGCCATGATTCTCATAATACCTGACCAATACCCCTTTGCTGAAAGTAAGGTCTGCAAGTCCTCATTATAATTAGCTCAAGACTTACCTTTCTAAGACAACATATTGGAGTAAGCGAAGATTTATAACTTAATTAATGTTCTTGTGAGATTATCAAGGTACCTTCTAAGCTCATACATTCATTTGCAAAACATGAATACTGAATTGGGAGAAGCTCTGGCTCTTTACTATGAAGTAATGCAAACGAAGAGTTCCCATGGCTGAGTGATACATGATGTTATATCCAATATGGTGGAAGGCGGAAAGAGGTTTTAGCTAAACGCCTTACCATTGACCAACTTATGTAGAATCCCAACAAGTGTACCACTCATCCATCTAACTATGTCGTTGGTCTTAGGGTGGTAGGGCGTAGATAGGACCACTCTTATACCCTTTAAATTTTTAAGCTTAGAGATCGTCTTAGACATTTCCTTGATTCCAAAAACTGTCAGTTGAAAAAGAGGGATACATGCTGATAAAATCTCTTCTTAGACATTTTTTGGCGGTGGCCATGCGTTGGGATTTTTGCCCATATTCCCAGCCTGCTAGCTTACCAGGAATCACTAGGATAATTCCATAATGTGAGGTGAATTGGAAATTGGTTGACCCTGATTTTGGAGTGACTATGTTTAGGGGATTTTAGAATATTCGCCTGGTCATATCTGTCAGAGATTGATCCGTATGAATGCTTAAGATCTCGTGGGGCAGAGTTGCTGAAGAAATAGGGTCATAAGATAGTGATTAACTATCAGGTGTACCAATTGGTATAGGTCAGTTTTCATCACTGAATGATTGGGAATGTAAATAGTAAGTTGTGAGGCGAGTGTGCCACCTGCAACTAGTGGATCAATCAGTTGGTTTGTGACCTGCCTTAATGGGTAACAAGTCCCATTACCTAAGCAGGTCGTTAGCCATTTATGGTTGGTTCACTTGGATTGAGAGGAAAACGTTAGAACACATTTTCTGGCTCTTTCTGATTTAGGTCTCACGGATGTCCAATGACAGAACCCTAGCCAGGATGGGGAAGACCATTGCTGCTGAAATGAGGATGGGTGATTCAATAGCTATGGCTGCCGTTTCATCAAAGAGGTTTCAGCCAAGATATAGACGGCAGAATCTCCACTATAAAATTCCTAATATCACTTATAATAAAAACAGTTCTATAGTTACACAAGTTTTATAGTTTTCACCCAGTATATTATAAGTAGTTAACTTTATCCTCTTTATTTGTTCTATTCTTTCTCAGGGATATTATTGCTGTATGAAATAATTGAGAGACACTTTAAGGAAAAGAGTTAGGATCTGAGAGGGGATCCAAAGAGGAAGAGGAAACAAATTGGGGATTTCTGCCAACTATGTGTTGAACTGGAGAAACTGTCACCAGGGAATCTCAGAGAAGATTAAGTTGGACAGTACGTGGGAATAAATCCCTATTTTGAGACATCTCAAGTATTTTGAGCGAAAAACTGGCTGAGCGTTGGGCTGAGATCTAGGAATTCCATTCAACTATGGATAATAGTCATCATTTATTATCAACCAATTATATCAACAACAATACAATGCGGACATATTACACAATAACCAAACATGTGCAAGTAATAAGTTTATAGAGGTTATTGGCCAATGATAACCAGAACCCATGAATTTTTACAAATTGGTGCTCATTATAGAGGTGTAGTTGAGTAGAAGAACTTAGAAGGATGTCATATAAAGATGAGTTAAAAAAACTATGGATAGATTTAGCTACCATTAATCAGAATGCCCTAAACTCAGAAGATCATTGAGAGTTGGCAGCCTTGGAAGAACGAGTCGCCAAGATGGAGAAAGGGATCAATAATGTTGCAAGTTTTGGGAGCAAGTTACTTGGAAAAGTAACTTCATTAGTGAAGAAAGAAGGGAAAATTAATTTGAGAGATCTTATATCTGAAAATGGAGTGAGAAGCAGATCATGTTCATTTAAGAAAATTTCAGTGCTGAAATTGGGCGACTGATCAAGCAGGTCAAGGAGCTAAAAACTTACAAATGCGATTGTGAGCTATATGCGGCAACTGTTGCCAAAGAAAGAAGTCCTTGTACAATAATTGAGAAGTTATATACCACAAGAAACATGCCGCCCGCTTTTGCTGCCATTTTTGGAGATGACACCCAAAGTCACAACCCAAGTGAGATGAGTGGCCAAACCTATAGAATCGGCTAGAGATACCTTAGAGGAATTTAAGGCAATGCCAAAATTGCTGACATTCCATCAGGATAATGCCCCAGCATTTTTCTGACTATTCAATATGACTATGTATGGCTATGGTGATTGTCAAAAGGTGTTGACGGTCATGAATTGCCTAGACACTGACTGTCAAAACTTAGTGTTGCCCCACCTGGAGGGGGACAGCTGGTCGTACATGGAGGCCAAAGCAACCATAATAATAGAATTTGGGAGTCTGACGCACATGTTGAAGTTTAAACAGGAGTTTATGGGCATCCAGATCCATAAAGATAAATCTTTAGCAAGCTTCGCAGATCAGTTCTACCAAGAGTCTCAAATCTTGGTTGGAGCGAAGGTACTGGATGACTTTGAGCCAGAATTGCATTACAAGCAGCCCTTCATCCCTATTGCTTTTGCACCAAATGATGTCTTCCATGTATGCGATGGAAATTACTACCTCTCAAAGGGTAGATAATTTGAAAATCTTGGGAGCAACCTTTGATGCCCTGCACAGAAGTTTCAAATCTAACCCAGTATGCAATTCAAATCTCACAATGGGGAATAAAGGTGCTAAAGAGATGAACAACTGAACTGTGCTAGGGAATAAGCCTGAACAATTCAGATGGATGAATAACAGTAAAAGATTGCTACCAATGTGGATGGAAGGGACATTTTGCTGTGCACTGCAAAGGGCTGAAGGATCAAATCAACGTGTTTCAGTGAAAAGAGTCTGCTGCCACCAAGGAAGCGAAAAAGGGCCCATGGCCTAGACGGGGAACAGTCTAGAGCTGCAGAGAATCCTGTTCCTCCCAATGTCATGGATGAGAAAATTGACATCAGTGATCTGTTTGTAGATGAAGATGTACAGGATCAAAAGTGACAAGTGGTCAATTTGGATGTAAACACAGTAACAAGATCTGGGGCGAAGGAAGTTGACCCCAAGGTAATCAAGGAAGTTGCCCAGCCATACGCCTGACAACTGGCAGACAAGATTCAAGCTGCTGGTAATCCCAATGAATTGTCCGAAGTCTGATTAGATGAGGCAAACTTGTTGATCCCCCTCAGAGCAATAACGGAATCATTTCCTGATTTATCAGCGAAAATCATTCACACCCTCAATATAGCTAATAACGCTACTATACACTCTGCAAATACTATCTTAAAATACTCCAAGTGTACATATATATAGATATATAAGTGAATTGAGTACAGGTGAGAAATTGTGGACAGTGGAGCGCTCATCAACATTGTATTGACCAAGCTGGTAAAGAGGATGAAGACCTCACCTGACTTGGAACACAAGAAGTAGTACAGGACAGTTGGGCTTAATACCACCATCTCATGTGGAGCATATAGTGCTTTTCCACTGCAATTTGGGTCCTTGGTGGTATCAGTACCAGAAATAGTTTTGGCCAACCAAAACTATGACATTCTGATTGGGATGGAATCTACACAAGCACGGAGTTAATTGTAACTTTGAAGATAATACATTGACTATATTGGTTCAGACGTTACCTTTGGTCAATCAGAAGAATGGAGAAGCTCCACTGAATAGGAGAAACAACTTCATCAAATTGATATACAATGATGGCATTGTCCTAAACCAATCTAAGCGTTGGTCAGAAGTGACGAGAAATTCTGATATAAATTCTAAAGAATGGGGAATTCCACTGAAGATCAATAATGAGAAAAGCATACCGCCAGAATTGCAGATGATAGTCAACATGGGGTTGACATTGGAGATACCCGAGCTGCTGTATGGGGAGGGAAGAAGTCCCTAGAATAAATCCATAGTAGAGCCTTGGGCCTCTCATGGAATAATAATGCTGGGCCATGGAGAAAATAAAGTTCTTCTGTAGAATTTAAGTGAAAAACTGAATAATTTCAGGAAAAATTATATCAATATGTTTTTTTCATCTAATCCCAATGGCCAAATTTAGGAGATTCCACAATTTTGGGACTCTTGATGAGATGGGATTACCGGAAGGGGTAACTGAGAGTATCAACCTATTGGTTAATTGAGAGCAACTTGCTGATCTAACAGAAGTACAGCAAGAGTAGGTGCTTAAATTGTTCAAAAAGTATTGGGTATTATTCGCCCAGGATGACCATGATTTGGGATGCACAAAAGATGTGATCCACAAGGTAACACCAGGGAAAATTTGCCAATCATGATGAGACTGATATAATGGGCGAAGGTGGCTAAAGCAGTAGTGGAAGAAGAAAGCAGCAAACTAGTGAAGCATAAGCTTCTAGTTCCATCATCAAGTTCCTGTGCAATTCTGATTTATATCATGAAGAGAGAAAAAGATGGCTCCAATCAGGTGGTGTTCAACTACTGAAAGCTGAATAAGATGATGAAGAAAAAATTTTATCTTTTACCAAGAATTGATGATGAGCTAGATTAATTGGGAGAAACAAAGTACTTCTCCATGATGGATCTGATCTCAGGATATTGGAAAATCGACTTTCCAAAGGAAGACCATGAAAAATGCTCAAATATTACCGCTCAGGGGCTATACCAACTGACTAGGATGCCCCATGGTCTATGCAATGCGCCTCCAACGTTCCAGAGGGCCATGGACGTTATAATGGGCGACTTGAAGTTATCATGCATCCTGGTGTACTTGGACGATATCTTTGTGTTCAGTAGGACATTTACTGACCATATACACCACTTGGAAGAAGTATTCAAGAGACTGTCCATGACTGACCTGAAGTTTAAGCTGAGGAATTGTCACTTATTCAAGAAAGAGTAGGAATATCTGGGATTCGTGATAAACTCTAGTGGATTGCAGCCGCAAGCCCAGAAGATTGAAGCCATATACAGATGGCTGTGCCAAAGAGTGTCCAAGAAATCCAAGTGTTCCTTGGAATGGTCAGATACTACAGAAGATTTATTCAGGACTTTGCCCAAATCGCCAAGCCATCATTCCATCTGTTAAAGGATCCGAAAAAAAGGATTCATATGGAATGAAGAAGTGCAGGAATCCTTTGATGAGTTACACATGTATCTAATAGATTCTCCAATTTTGAAATGACTGAACTTTGATTGAGAATTTATTATACAAACCAATGCTTCATTGACGGCGATTGGCGCCATATTGAGCCAAGTAGATGAACTTGGGGACAAACATCCAGTGGCTTATGTGAGCTGGACGCTCTCAGATGCTTAGAGGAACTACACCATAACTGAGTGTGAATGCCTTGCAGTCATTTATGCCTATAAGCAGTTTTGGGTGTACATCCATGGAACGCACTTCAAAGTGGTGACAGACCACTCCTCGTTGCATTGGCTCCATAATTTGAGAGAACCAGAAGGATGACTAGCTCAATGGGCACTTAAGCTACAGGCTTACAATTATGAGATTGTCCACCAAGTGGGGGATTTTCACCAGAATGTGGATGGCTTATCACAGTTACCAATGGTCCAGATGGTAAACCCGCATGCAGATGAGTTATTCCAGAGAATGGTCGATGGAGAAATCAGGAATGAGCCCCAAGAAATCCAAGGTGCACTTTAAAAAGCAATGGAAAACACTGAAACTATGGATGGACAAGTGTTTAAGACGATTGATGGGAATTGGTCACTATTCCTGAAGCTGTCAGAAAGAGCAACAATAGTACAAGCAGCTCACAAGATTGTCAGTCATGGAGGCCTGAGAAAATGACCAATCATATTCGCCAGTACTGCTACTGGGAGTCAATCAACTATGATGTCACCGACTATATAGCTTTTGTGTGGAGTGCCAGCTTCACAAGCCACATAAGCTTACAACTGGATACTGACTGGTCCATCCTGGATTTTCCTGGCATACGGTGTCCATCAACGTGATGGGATCGCTGACAATGAGCACAGGGGGAACAAGTACATAATACTTACTGGCCATCTGACGAGATGGGTTGAGATGAAGGCCCTGGCAAAAGTAGACATTACCAGCACCTTAAAGTTCATCCTGGATCAAGTAGTATATTGACATGGATGCCAGCAGGTCCTGATTAGCAATAATGTGACAAAATTCACATCTCATGTGATCCTGTGACTGAATGAGATAATGGGGATCAGAGGATTCATGTCTGTACCCTACCAGCCAGAGACAAATGGACTGGTAGAACGAGTTAATGGAATGCTGGCTGCAATGCTGAGGAAGTTGGTCACAAGAAAAACTTCCGCAGGTGGAACATACCTGAGTTCAGTGACATTTGCCTACAATATCAATCATCATATGGTGACAGGAAAAATGCCATTTGATTTTTTATATGGGAGGAAGGCCGCGTTGCTGCCAATTTTATATTTGGTGGTGGAACCAACATCAGAGGTGAGTGCTGAACAGTACTTGAACCAACTGATAAATATCCTAATTGAACTGCAATTGCAAGCATTCATACTATGTTGAAGGAAAGGATATGAGCAAAATCGATGGATAATAAGAACCAACCAGCCTTAAAAAGAATATCAAATAGCGAAAGAGTTGCCTATTACAATACTCATGGTTTTGGGAGAAGAAACAAGCTGGATGCATTGTGGTTGGGTCCATTTGAGATTATCTCCAAGATGGTGACAGATGCCTACTCCATCAAAAACCTCTTAGATGGAAGGGTAGTAAATTGAGTCCATGCTAAGTATATGAAGCAATGGATCAATGAAAAATAAAAGAGTTCCCAAAGTACTGATGAACCATTAATTTGTTCATGTCCTGATGGTTAGGTTAAGTCCAAAAAAGGACCTATGAACCAATATAGAAGGTTAAGTCCGAAAAAAGGACCTCTGAACTATAGAAAACTGGTAGGTTTAAAATATCTAGGACCCAGTTTGGGGGGAAAATAAAAAAAAGATGGACTGCTAAACTGAAACAAGGTCAAGTCCCATAGAAAAAAAGAAGAAAAAAAATAAAAGATTAATAATAATATTGAAAAAGTTTATAAATTACATATAAAAAACCAATATATTTTTACAATTTTTATTTTTATTGATTATCCTTGAGACGGGAATGATTCTGCCTATGTTGCCTCCTGGGGAGGTAGGATGGATCGCAGTAGGAATGAATAACCTGTCAAAATCTATGTGAGATTGGATGCTAGTGAGGGCTAGACCTACATGAAGCCAAGTTCTTTGAGCGGATGCAGATCCCTTCAAGAAAGTGACTAGGGAAAGGGAAATTTAGATGTTGGAAGAAGCTAAATGTGATACCCCAGAGTGGGGAAGTAAGAAACAGTACAAGAAGAGGCAGTCAGCATATAACTCCAAGTAATTACAATATGGACTAGAGCTAGAAGATTAGTCTTGAGCGCTTGCTGATGGGCTTCATCAAGGACACCAGACATATGTGCTGGCAGCAAACAAGGGATACTGGATGAGGGGTTGCTAAATCATGCCCCTATTAAATCAATAAGCGGGAGATACCAATGGGAAGTGCCGGAAATGAGATAGTCATGCAGGTAAAAAATGGCATCCTGAAAGCAATGATTATGGGCTTCTTGGAAGCTGAAGCAGAAGGAGTGATAGAACCTGGGAGAGGCTGGAAGCTTCATGGCCCAACTTTGAAGAACTTGGACAGCAAAGTGAAGAGCATAAGCAGCAATATCCCAATCTAGGATGTTCTCAAGATTGGAGGGATTCAGCACTAGGGATAAAGCCTTAGTGACTTAGGCCCTCAATTCTGTGTAGGGGAGTTCAAAATGAATACTGTTGCCAATGGGCTCAGTAGCCAAGACAGTGGGTTTTTAGTATCATCCGAGTCAGAAGAGGAACTCAGAAAGCAAGTCTGACCCAGCAAGAAAGGAGCGATCAAGAGCAAAGGGCATAATTTCAGGAGCATCCATGATGTTTTTCAGCGCATCTGTGAAAGGAGCCAAATCCAGGAGAGTTTTGAAATCCAACTCAGGGGTTGACAACAGAGGAAGAATTGGCTGGGAGTCATTCAAGATGATCGCTAGCCTGGTTTTGGAAGGGTTGGTTACCATTTCTGGTAGCTCCACGGAAGGACTAGCTGCTGGTGCCATACTAGGCATATGAGTCCTGGAAGGACCATAGAAGGGGTTTCATCATGCACCCTGACTCATCTGCTGGAAAAGCCAAATACCCTGATCAGACAAACTACTGAGTAGCTGTTGGTACCACGACTCAGAATTTGACATATGAGCTGGATGAGAGGGAAATGTTGTATTTATAATGAAGATGACATTGTGCACTCTATAATCCACTAAGCTTCAATTTTGCAGAAATTAGTCTCAAAATTAATGAGATAAGCTATCTAGAGAAGAATTAAGAATGATATGAGCCAAGAGGATATGAGAGAAAAATAACAAGGGCGAACATAAATATGCATTTTTAATTGGTCTGCAAAATGAACATCAATGGCAAGAGTCTCCTGTCTAGGATGAGGAGAAAATCAGGAAATTTAGGACGCCAGACCAAGAATCCTGAATATGACAGTGGGTCATATGCCCTGATGGGGTAAAACTAGATCCTGGGACTAGTATTGTCATGAGTAAATCAATCAGCCTGTCATTCTGTAGATTGTGGGGACCGCGCTCTGAGTAGGCTGTAGCAAGGAGGAAGAGGAAGAGAGCCGCATGCTGAAGGTCGTCCCAAAAAGCGTTGAGTATTGAAACTTGTACTCTGCTTGGTAAATGAAGTATTTGACCAAATGTCTGAGGCGGTGTTCTCCTACCCCAGTCCTTTTCTTGCTTGAAAACTAGGCAAGAATGGAGATTTGTTGGGATTTTTGCCCATATTCCAAGACTGCTAGATTACCAGGTATTGCTAGGGGATAATTCCCTAATGCGAGGTGAATTGGAAATTGGTTGACCCTGATTTTGGAGTGACTATGTTTGGGGGATTCTATGATATTTGCCTGGTCATATCCATCAAGGATTAAACTGGACAAATGCTTAAGATCTCATTGGGCAGAGTTGCTGACGAAATAGGGACATCTAATAGTGATTAACTATCAGGTGTACCAATTGGGATTGGTCAGTTTTCATCACTGAATGATTGGGAATGTAAGTAGTATGATGTGAGGCGAGTGATGCTGCCTGCAACTAAAAAATTGATCAGTTGGTTTGTGACCTGCCTTAATGGGTAACAAGTCCCATTACCCAAGCAGGTCGCTAGTCAAATATGGTTGGTTCACTTGGATTAAAAGGAAAATGTTAAGGACACATTTTCTAACTCTTTCTGTTTTAGGTCTCAAGGATGTCCAATGACAGTATCCTAGCCAGGATGGGGAAGACCATTGCTGCTGAGATGAGGATGGGTGATTCAATAGCTATGGCTGCCGTTTCATCAAAGAGGTTTCAACCAAGATATAGACGGCAGAATTTCCACTATAAAATTCCTAATATCACTTATAATAAAAACAGTTCTATAGTTACATAAGTTTTATAGTTTTCACCCAGTATATAGTATAAGTAGTTAACTTTATCATCTTTATTTGTTCTATTCTTTCTCAGGGATATTATTGCTGTATGCAATAATTGAGAGACACTTTAAGGAAAAGAGTTAGGATCTGAGCGGGGATCCAAAGAGGAAGAGGAAACAAATTGGGGATTTCTGCCAACTATGTGTTGAACTGGAGAAACTGTCACCAGGGAATCTCAGAGAAGATTAAGTTGGACAGTACGTGGGAATAAATCCCTATTTTGAGACATCTCAAGTATTTTGAGCGGAAATACTGGCTGAGCGTTGGGTTGGGATCTAGGAATTTCCATTCAACTATGGATAATAGTTATAATACTATTATCATCCAATTATAACAACAATACAATGCGGACGAATTGCATAAGAATTGAACCTGTGCAAGTAATAAGTTTATAGGGGTTATTGGCTGATAATAACCAGAACCCATAATTTTTTACACCATGGCTCCTAAATCTTTAACTGCTTTTGCTCCACCCAATTGGTAAGGTGATTGATAGCTACAAAAATATACTTAAACTGACCAGAGGTATTGGTCAAAGGTTCCACAACATCAATGGAGATAGTGTGCCATGTAAAATTAGGTTCAACTAACTGGTAAGAAGTGGCCTTTTGATAAAGCGCTTCAGCTTGCCATTCTTGGCAGCAGCTGAGAGTCTAATGAATAATAAATTGACATGGAATTCCAATAGCACTGGAATTATAATTTTTCTATCATCTTAGATCTCCTATGCCTCATTTCCTTGTGGACTGACATAATCAAGTCAGTCTACACAGTGGGCGAGGAAACACAACGGATTGTTCATCAATATTTTTGAAAACTTTACTATACCTAATTAAAGTCGATTTTTTCTCAGAATTCCAAATTGCGTTGAACCTCTTCAGGTATTATCACTTTGCTGAGATATCCTCTGTCAAACAATTTATCAGCAATATCAACCATTAAGACAATGGTAAGCAACTGGGAGATTCCATCCATGTTAGATGCTTAATTTTGGAGCAGTGTTGATTTTAAAGTCATATGCTTGTAACTTCAGCACCCAGTGGGCCTGTCATCTTTCTGGTTCCTTCAAGTTCTGCAACCAGTATAAAGAAGCATGATCCATTCCACAGTAAAGTTTTTTGTGGATGTAAACGTGAAACGCTTTAAAAGAATAAATGGTAGCTATACACTATTTAGAGTTACAGTGTAATTCCGATCATGAACATCCAATGTCCAACTACAGTAAGCCACTGGATGGTCTACTCTGTAAGAATCAAGTTGGGATTACTCAACCACTGCAGCGGTGAGTGAAAAATCTACCTGAATAATAAACAGTTATTTTAAGTATGGATACATTAAAATAGGCGCTTTAGTGAGGCATAGTCTTATAATAATCAAAGGCCACCTGGAAATTCCCTGTTCATTCAAGTAGTAAACCATTCTTAAGATGGTGAAATAATGGCTCACCTATTTTACAAAAAATCTCCACAAACCAGCGGTAATAACCAATTATTTATAGGAATACTTGAATAACATGCTTACTACTTGACCTAGACATTTTTTGATAGCCTCAACCTTAGCGGGATGAGGTTGTAAGTCTTGTTTGTCAATGACAAACCCCAGATACTCAAGTTACTCATGGAAGAAATTATATCTACAGGGTTTGATTTTCAGATTGGTTGCGTCCAAATGGCTGAAATCTCTCTATAAGTGCTGAAGATCATTGTAAAAATTCTGGGAAAACATTTATATTGTCCAAATACACTAATATCCAGAAGTTTTGAAGTCCCCATATATGCTATCCTCAAGCACATTGGATAGTCGCTGGGGCATTAAACATCCCTTAAGGCATCCTAGTGGGTTGGTATAAACCTGAGCGGTAATCACTGTGCACTTCTTCTGTTCCCTCTTTGGCAATTCAATTTACCAATATCCATAGATTAAATCATATTAGAGAAATATAGTGCGCCGCATAAGCAATCTATTGCATCATTGATGCGAGGTAGCAGATAAGGATCTTTTTTTGTGATAATGGTAAGTTTTTTAAGTCTATCACTACTCAATTTGATCTATCTTTCTTTTTATAGCCAAAACTGGGGCGGTCCAAGGATTCTTGGAAAGCACTAATATCCCATGCTGCACAAGTTGGTGATTTATTGGTTAATAACTTTATCTGTCGCCTTTGAATGACTAATAGGGCAGAGGCAAATTGGTGAATAATCTCTATTATCAATTTTTGGTGTGACATAATGTTTGCAAACCCTAATCATAGTCATCTTTTGCGGAAATATTACTATACTTATCAAATAAGGCCAAACCTTGATCTTTTTGTTTCCCATTAACCCAGAGAGACTTTCCTTAGGTACTGGGAAACATACCAATTAGCATATATTGCCCTCAAGCCCAAGTTTATCCAAATTTCCAAAATTATGAATACTAAATTTCTCTTTCATGGGTAAAATATGACCAAAAGCAACTATCTATTGTTGCTTATTTTTACAAAGTAAAAATAAAAGTTAGCTAACAGCACCAGTCTTTCGCCATGTTCCAGCAGGATAAACCCAGGCACAGTGACAGGTTCCAAATGCAGATGGCCAAACGGGGTGATTTTCTCACCATAAAAACCTTGAAAGTCACTAAAAATGATTGTGGAACCTACTATGACTTGATGGAAAGCCAGAATGGTTAGGTCTGATTAGCTCATAATAAGATACTCTTGGATTCTTAAACTCTTTTTGGGTAACCACTGAGTACAGGTATGTAGCTGATGTATTGGATTGGCGCTATATCATTCTTAGATACAAAGTTAACAGACCCTTGCTTTCAATCCATTGGGACATTGTCCTTTTTAGTAATAAAGTATTGGAAGCATTTTTCATAGTAACTCCAGCACATTTCTTCAAAATTGGCTTTTACTTCATACGTCTGCATAAATGATTCCCAATTAAAGGGTTGTAATTATAATTTAGGAAACACAATATCAGGAGTGGAGCTCACTAAAGAGCTGAAATGCAGTAATAATGTACTGTATACTCATTCAGAGGTTGAGATCTGAGGGCCAGCAGTTCTATAGATTTTTTTATGATCTATGTTTGGAGCAAGCCCCAATTCCTTCGCCAGTTAAGCAGACACAATACTAAAAGGTGCCCCACTGTCTACAATATCTCAAACTTTGAGGTTGTTTACTATAATATCAATATATGCACACTCAGAAAAATAAGCATCAGTAAAATTTTTTTATGAGGACATCCCTGTTTTCAGCTTGGCCTAAAGCATTCTGAAGTTCAGCAAATAAATGAGGTCTATATACTCGCAACGTCCTAATGGTTACATCCCCCTGGACCTCAAACAACTTGGGGGCCTCACTAGAGGGATTGGAAGCTTAATGAGTTCTAACTATTGAACATACAGCTTCTAACATTACTTCTTCCGTCACACCAGCGCTGTGTTGTTCATGTGAGCGGTTAGCTGCCACTATGTTAGAATTTATTATTGTCTAACTTCTGAAGGTTGAACGGCGTTATTGCTCTTTTATCTTATGGAAAGAGATTTTAAGATTTGTTATTACTTGGAATCTTGGAGGAGGCGGAGGTATAGAATCCTAATTATACCCTCTTTGTCTTTTCCCAACTCCCAATCATCTGCAGGGTTCACAGAATGAACGGAGATTTTAAAGCCTATTTAAGGCAACTATTAGTATAGTGCCCCAATTTACTACAAAGATATCAAGCAACCTGAATCCTATCAGGTCTTCTCACACAAATGATATATAGGAGTAAATCTTCATGAAGGGATGGGCCCAAGGCAATAGTTTTCAAAGCTCTTGAAGAGTCTTGTTGGGAACCTCAAAAGTGGTGGCGCATTGTTGGGATAATTTAACATATGAGTAATATCGCTCTCCTCATTTAAAGCAGGAACCATAACTTGGTACAAACCTTTTATATGGTTCACATTCATTATGGAGAGAGATCTGAGCATCAGTATAAATGATTTTAACAACAGATATTGTCTAAGACTCCAAATAAAACTGCTCCACAAAAGCTTCACCTGTATCATCTCTATTAGAACAGTCGCATAGGACTCTGTCTTCCATATGGTCATCCGCTCAGCTCTGCCAAACTCTTTGATCAGCAGATATTTGGCATTGAGGTAGGTTACGCCAATCTTTTGATTTTTTTAGAAATAATTAACTTGTGGCTTTTGGTCCAGCTATTTCATTACCATCATTATCTTAGCATTCACATGTACCACAGCCATACTAATATTAAAGAATAATAAAGTTGTGCACAATTTTCCTGTTTATCAAAGTTTAGTATTATAATATGGTTAACATAAAGTTGAGGTCCATGATTCAGGGGTGAAGGGCCTGCGTTGCTTACATAATTTTAGGTAGATGAAAAGAAGTATAAACCGCACAGGAGCTGCCAGAACAGCCCTTGATGAGGGAGCTGCAGTTATTTGAGCTGAGGAAGTGGCTAATTTCTAATCCTATATTATAGGAGCTTCATAGATAGTAGAGTTAGAATGCTACGCTATAGTAGTCATCAGTAAAACATGGGAGCATAATATAGGGCCAGGAATGGATGTAAAAAAGGCGGGTACCTCCCACATAATCTGTGCCTCCTCCCCTCACCTTCAGGTTCAGTTGAGATCACTTTTGATTATTAATATATATATTCAGAGGTGGTTCATGGGGCCTCCTGGAAACACTTACAAAGATAGTTGTTATTGCATTTTTGAACTGATTAATAATATTAGAAAAATGCTGTCAATCTTCCAGCTATTTATTTGACATGCTCAATTTTCTGATTAGCGGTAAGAAGATCCACTTTTAGATTCAAGTTCTCATTTCTAAAGATTTTGCCTTCTGATCCTGATTTCTCAGGTCCGGATCCAAAGAGTCAAATGTTTAATACAAACCAGCATCAGAGCATAGTGCTCTATCCATGTCCATATCCAAGTTGTCAAGGTGGCATAAATAAGTGCTCATATCCTCTGGTAATTCCTTTACTAAACAGATCATGGTCCAGGAGTATCCTCAATAGCTGGCCCACTTGGCCATTTAAATTGTCCCATAACTGATGAATTGCATTTGAATTATTCTGATGGGACTCACAGTCAGATGTTTTATCCTCTTTATGTTGCTCCACTTCTTCAAGGTAATCTTCTACTTGGTCACAATGATGGGTAATATCTGCAACCCATTTAAGGGTTACCCCTCATTTACTCAGAGTATCATTAATATAAGACAAATCAGCATTAAGCTGGGCAGCCTGTCCTTATATCTTCTGGTGAGCTTCCTGAGTTTTCTGCCTGTTAACCAGTATGACAGCACAGAGATCACGGAAAATGTCATCTAAACGTCCAAAAAAGATGTAATCATCCCATTGACATGCTTCTATGAATGTATCTAATCCACCAGTATCAATATTTGCTGAGCAATAATCTGATGCTCTTGGTGGATACATGATGTACGTATCTTGCAATATTTCCACTAAGTAATCTTGGGTGGTGAGTCTTCTGTTCATTTTCTGATAATCATATCGCGAAAAATATGATAACTGTTGTAAAGGATTTCTTGATGCATTTAATTATGAAGCATGCTAGTTGGGCCCATTTGCATCAGTAGCAGCCAGGCGGTAACTGTGAAGCAACCATTTAGATACTTCTTGTAGTTAGATCAGTGTATCCCCCAATTAGGTTGGGACCACCTAGTGTTAAAAAATACTGCTTGTAGTTAATCCTGGAAACAATTGGCACTTGAACTAATGATTAAGATTCTAGTGTACTATAAGGGGGAAATTCTGACAAAGAAATCTCTAATCCTTCTCTCTTACGACTATTCAACTGAAAATGATCAATAACTGTAATAACGTCATTCATTGGCTCATAAAAATACTTAGCGTCAAGGCCAAGGGCAAAAGGTTCTCCTCCAGATTCACGCTTGAAAGGCGATTCTCAGGTAACAAAGTGATCCCTTGTAGTTAGAGCCAAAATGTTGAAATCAGCACTAGGGTATCAGATTTTAGTGCGCAGGTAATTTACACTTATAAATATAAGGTAATATAAGAGGACAGTGACTTTGGAAAACAAGCAAAGGAAAGCCTTTTGGCAGTAGAGATCTTTATTTATAAGTAAAAAGAAGCGCAATGTATTATTAAATACTGACAAAGGCTTTCAGCTCACTGATAAAGTCTTCTTCACTGAGGATTTCTCTAGTGATGTAGGAAAAAAGACCACTTACTATTAAAGTCCCCCAAGATATTCCCCTTACAATAGTATTCCTATTGATGCATTTTATGTGTACTATTCTGCACTCAAAAGTGGTAAATGAAGGGAATATTTATCTAAAATAAAGATTAGGGAGATTTTTAGTAAAACTATATACTTTATTTTAAAATGATTTTAAGGGAAAGTAAGAGGGAAGGGCGGAATACAGGCGATGCAGCTGAAGGTAAAAGATTAGGAGTTTGGGCCGCTAGAGATCTAGCACCTCCAACCATTGCTGATCAGCGATTGCCATCGCTAACCACAGTTCTAGCATTGGCAGGCTTACAGGCCATTTAATTCTTAGTCAATTAGTTGCCTCATCGCATATGATGAGTGATATAGCGAAGAAAGCCAAGTGTGTGGCTTTATAACACCCGGGGATTATGAGTGAGAATTTGGAGATCCAGTGGAGCTTATTGGAAATAATCTGAATGGTCTTCAACATCAAGCTTTTGTGATGGGGCGCTCGTTGCTCAAACTCTTGGCAATGAGTGCACAATGAATCACCTATAAACAATAATGGTAGATGAAGGCTCATAGTTTGATCAGAGCCATTCTCAAGGTTTTCATGAAAATATATCCTGCAATGGATGTATTTATGTCAGCAATTGTTCACCTGATAGGATGTGTCACATCGTGGACCAGTATTTTTCGAACACAGCGCATTCATAATATCAATGGGCGATATCTGCTTCTGGTTCAGTACATATGGGGCACTCCTTGTGTGGGTAATCTGGCCCACTGTGCTTGCCTAATTTGAGTGTATGTTTAGGATCTTCATGTCATTGGCCATTGTTTGGCTGTTACCAAACAGGAGTTCGGCCCAAAATCAACTCCTTTGTCAAGTAGTTGGTGTTGTAGCCTTTGGTAGCCCAGTCATTTAGAATTCGTGGTTGAGTGGGTGGGTTGTGCCCAGGTTTTGGGAGCAGATCCCCATATTTAATTAGTGCCAATTTGTACCTTATTTTGATTGACTTGGTGGCGTATTCATCAGCAATCCAGTTACGCTCCTCTTAGCTCGTTGCAGAAATCATTGTGGAATTATGTACCTCAACATCCCCTTGGATTTGGTTGGCATCTCGAGCTGATCACTCAAACGACCATTCACCCTAGAGCACAGCCCCATTGCATAGTCACCAGTAAAATGGGATACCCTTTCAGGAGGGTATCCATGGGTGGTGTGCCATCCATTCACGTATTGAGCAAGGAGAGACCAGCTCTTGGAGACCTTGGGCTCTTGCCCA
The DNA here is from genome assembly GCA_022478985.1 of Massospora cicadina. Classification (NCBI taxonomy): domain Eukaryota; kingdom Fungi; phylum Entomophthoromycota; class Entomophthoromycetes; order Entomophthorales; family Entomophthoraceae; genus Massospora; species Massospora cicadina. The sequence goes on from JAKSZP010001394.1 coordinate 186,413, forward strand.
GTTCATGCCCCATGCTAGGGTCAGGCAACGCATGTGCATCTGCATTACTTTAAGGAATGACTTCTCCCATATTTGCCGAGTGTGGGGTTCAAAGTCTAGGAGGCCCATGCCTCCTTTGTTCTTTGGTTTTGACAGAGTTTCCAGCGCTATTGGAGCCACCTTTGCCTTGAACCACAGGAAGGTTCGGAGCATTGTCTTGATTTCCTTCTCTAGGTTTGGACTCATTGGCAGCACATGAGCGATGTAATACAACTTTGAGAAGATTAAGACGTTGATTGCCTACACTTTCTCTTTGAGGCATAGTCTGGAGTTCTTCCAGCATGCCATTCAGATCAATAAGCTTGACAATATTTCCTGTTTGGTTTCCAGTATCGCGGGTCCCTTATCGTTGAATAGTATCCCAAGGTATCAGATGTCTGGGAGTTCATGATCAGCGTTGTGTCATTCAGCGGGCTGAAATTTGGGTTGCCAATTCTCATTAATGAGGTTTTTGCCAAGTCGATTTTCATGTTCAAAGCTAGCTGGTATAGGTCTAGTAGTTCCTTAGAGCCCTGGAGGTTGGTCGGTGAGCTTATGCCTACTACCATGTCATTGGTGAATGCCAGAATTTTCAGTGGCATTTGATTTGGGTGGACAAGGCCCCAGAGTTTTGCGTCTGCTGCCGCCAGCAAAATGTTGGCTGCAAAATTAAACAGTATCAGTGATATAGGGTCGCTTTGTCAGAGACCCTTCCTGACTGGAATTTTTTGGTTATGCCATCTGCGATGATCACCTTGGTTACCAGGCCTAAGTACAGCATTGTTATTTATGCTCAAAAAGTGTTGGGGATACCAATCACCTTTAACGCATCATGTAGGAATGACCATAATACTTGGTCATATGTTTTTTCCATGTTGATGAACATAAGATACCCCTTCTCAATTCCCCTCACATCCTGGAGTATGCTTTGGACTACACCAATGCTGTCCCAGAAACTCTGGTCATTGACAAATCCATTCTGGGCCTTATGGAGAATGTGCGGTGCCATTGCCATCAGCTGATTAGATAGTATGCGCGTGAGCAGCTTAAAATCAGCATTTGATAGTGCAATCAGGCACCAGTTATGAAGTTGGTTTCAGAGTTCCTTTTTGTACAAGAGTACAATTCGGGTCTCCTGGCCCCCCAAATTTTGCTGGCCATTTGTAAACAGTGGTTTAAGAGAGCTTTGAGCTCCGTCAAGATGTAGTCACAGAATGTGCTGTATATTTCTGCACACATATTGTTGGGGCCTGGTGCTTTCATCCTTAGCAACTCCTTTAGCACCCGCTTAACTTCATTGATAGAGATTTCAGTAGATAATTTAGTGAAATCTTCCACAGTACAGCCCCCCAGTGTCAGCTTGGACAGGTCAATTAGGCATTTGTCACTGATTCGCTCATTTCTCATTGTCAGAAAAGTTTTCCATAGAATTGTTTGACCTCGCGCTTGATCATTTCTGGTTCTATTGATACTTCCCAAATGCTGTCTCCACTTCCCATATCATAGCCTTGGTTCATAATTCCTTGAGGTGCGCCAGGCCCTCTTTAGTCATCATCCCCACTAGGCTCTGATATCAGTACATCACATTGGTCCATAACCCAGTGTCTTGCTTCATCATTAAGGCCTAATACTTTTTGTGCGTTATTCAATATTTGCTTCACCAATCTTTTCTGTCCCACCAGTTGAGCTTCAATGTCTCTAATTTAGACTTCAGCTGTTTTGCAGTGGCAGTTCGCTTGTAGGTGGTCACTTTTTTGAACTTCATACTATCATGTTTCATCTTTGCTTTGATCTGAGTCCATCATTCCAGAGGGTCTATCTCCAGGCAGCTATCCAGATACATGACCAGTTGGTCCATTCCAGCGTTAATCTTTCAGCGCCATTACCCATCCCTCAGTGTGGATAGTGCCAACTGCCATCCACAATTCCTCAGGGGTTCGTCAAGATTGATATCCATGCAGATGACCATGTGGTCACTTTCAGCGTTTGTGCTGACCTCACTGTTAGATGTCATCAGCTTAAGATCCAATGACACTAGGATGTAATCTAACTGTGATCCGGACTGTGGGGATCCAGCAGAGTCATATGACCATCACGTTAAGTTGGCTGGGTCATCATCCTTTTCATCAATCATTAGGCACATCCCCAATTTGACTAGGTATTCCAGCATCTCATCGGCCTTTCTGTTGGGACGTTCTCTTGTTGGGAACATATCCCAGCTCGCACTTGTCCAACAATTCAGGTCTCCTGCTATTACTGTCATCACTTCAGATGGCACTTCCAATTAATATTCCCAAAATATGGTTTTTGTGGAGCTTCAGCAGAGCGTAGACTGCCACTGCTTGTATGCTCTTGCCAGTTCCCTGTTTTTAACTGTCACTATCAAGATCCTTCCAGCGTGAGTTTCCTCCATGAATTCTAGTTCTATTTTCTTGTCCATTATGATGATCGTCACATGATCTGTCCAGATGGCTTGGTAGCCTAGTTGGCAGGACCATGAGTGGTTTGTCACGTCATGGTTTGATCTTGGGCACCATTTCCTTTTAGTCACCAGCTTGTGTTTCTGAAATAAAAATTAAGTCGATATTATCTTTAGTTTTTAAATGGTGCATCTTCCTCCTCCTCATTTGTATGCTCGCCTTCCCCCGAGGATTTGTGGTCCCAATCCTCATTTAAAGCTGCTCAACCCATGTGTATGAGTATTAGCATTATCAGGGTAATGGATTGAGTCACATACTGAGGTTTGTTTGTTGGCTGAAGATGGCGTCAAGGGTGGGTGGGGGTTATTACTTGGCTTTTTGGGGACAGTTTGTCAGGACTGGGATTATATTCCCAGGCATCTTGTGCAACAGGAATTTGGTCACCATCCCCATCTCCATTCAATGGATACTGGGGATGGTTTTATAATTAGCTCTGGGTGCTCCCTGTCCCCTACTGGCAGAGTGACAGATTCCCCCTCCTCCGTCATTCAGATTCTCACCCCTTTGTTTGTTTTCTTGGCTTCACTTGATCTTTTAGTCAGTGATAGTCTGGCTGACTTTACTGATTTTTTTGCATCTACTGATTTTTTTCTGATCTCCTCAGGTTGCTTTGCTAATGATTTCCGATTCAATTTAGCATTTTCTTTCAGCTTGTAGGGCTTCAATTTTGATTTATTGGCCTCCTGCGTCTGTCCCTTATTGGGGGTTTCTTCTGGTTCGCCTTTTTCCATCTTTCCTCCTCACGGATAATCCATTCCGCTTGGGATGGGCGTGGCTCCTTTGGTTCAGGACCCGTTCCTTAATCCATTATGTAAAATTTAGGGTTTGGTTTTATAAATGGCTCATCATCTGCTTTGGGTCACTTGTCTGCTTCTCTCTCCTATGCTTCCCTATGTTCCAAGTCCAACTCTTGTTGTTGGCGTTTCATGTCCGCAACCTCCGTTAGGTTGTGCAGGATTCATTCTCTGGCTTTTGGGAGGAGGAAAGTCTTGGTTCCAACCTTGGTGACCCCACTGACAGGGTCATATTTGTACTCCCAAGTTGTTTTACCTTTGCAGTGATGGCATTGAGCCATTGTGTGGCTGGTCTGGTAACAGAACCAGCACACTTGTTTAGCGTCTTCTTGTTTGATGTACACTACCCTGTTTAGGACAGGCAGGCGGATGAATCAGGGCAGGGCCATTTTGTTCAGCTTCATCCAGGGTGCCAGTTTGTAGAGCGCTTCCACTGTCCGGGGGTGGAGGCACTTTGTGATGTAATCGCCATCAGCTTGCTGAAATTCTCATATTTCCCCATAGTATAGTAATCTGGTTCAGATCGCTTCATGCACCCACTCCCTTTTGCAATCAGTTGGGAGGTTCTGGAAGGTTACCCACCTTGCTTTTTGGTTGGCATATCTGGTTGGCTCCATTTGCAGATAAATTCCCTTGTATTTGATCCCAATCTCAAGGAGTTTCTTGTGGTCAAATTTTCCTGGGATTGCTATATCAATATAGCCCCATTCAGGTACCCAGTGATGGTCAAAGTCCCCTCCTGTTAGGACTTCGTCAAGCTCCTGATAAATCGACATTATTAGGTTGGACCACTCCTCCTCCTCCACTAGCTGCAGGTGGATACGGATGGCATCCTTTAGGTAACATTTTGGCGCTTGGAGGTCCATAAAGCCTCCACTGATTAACTGGCGGATATGTTTGATGTGGCTTCCCGCTTTGTCCCAGGTGTTGTCTCCAGTATGCACTGCCACTGCGCTGTAGGACTTGGTTTTCACGCTTGGTTTGGGCACATTGGTGGGGGTCTTCCCCTTCAAAATCTAGCTTACTGATTCATCGAGGCTGAATCCCTGACTGAGAAACGCTTTGATTTGATGCATGCTGATACCTCAGTGACTGATGCTCTTAGCCATTTGCGCTCCAATATCGAGGTTTTGCCACTTGATGGCATCCATCAGTGAGAAAACCAGTCAGTACCACTTGAGGGTGGATTCTGGGCTGTACATTGGGTGTAGGTATTTTTGAAGGACCTCCAGCATAACTGAACTACGCTGGCACCAGTCCCTTACCATGACACTATTCTAGCCCCATCTGTAAATATTCGTGCCATGGTTGCTGACACTCCCGCCTCACTCCCTTGGAATGCTTCAAAGGGGGTGAAGCCTCAGCAGTGTACAGGGCAGATAACGTCAGTTCCAGGAAGAATTGCTTCCAATCCCAGATGGTTTCAATGCAGATCGCCACTTGAGCCATTCTCAGCCCAGGTCCAGGGTTGTGACTCCTTTCATCGCCATTGCCACCTGTGGTGAAATCTTGTGTTCCATCCACAGTTTGGATGATTCTGGGGTGAACCCCGCTGCATCCCAGTCTGTAGCTTCATCATTTGTTGTGACGTCATGCCATATTTTATACTTTTTGATAGGGAAGGGTCAGTCCCTAAAGGTTTCATGAATTGGTTTTGTCACCCCCAGATCCGCCCATTCGCGCACTAGGTCCATACTGGCTCCCTCTTGGAACCAGTATTCATTTCTATTGGTGTGAATCCGTTGGAGGATCAGTTAATGGCCTCTTTTGGTGACCAATACTGAAAGGTTACCACTCCACCGTTTTTTCCATCATCCAGCCAGCTTTCATCAGATCTGATGCAGTGTCTGGTGGGATACAGGTGTATGACCAGTGTAGGGCCTCAGTGGCCTTGAACCTGGCTGTGATCCATGGTAGCGCATCCTCTGGGGAGAATGTGGTATTATGCCATTCCAGTGCCATGTCTACTGGAATAATATGTTGGGCTCATTCAAGGTTGGTTGAGATGTTTGGGAATTGTTTTGCATATTTGGCTAAATCCATTGAGTTAAACCTGAGCTCCTGACAGCTTGAGCGGATCACACTGTTATACCAGCCTTGTTATACTCCATCACATTTAAAAGTTTGATGACGGCATCAATCCAGGCCTTCACGCCTACCAGTTTAAAATTTTCACAAATTGCAGCTTCAATCACCTTGTTCTCCATGGGGATTTTCATCCATTCCATGGCGTCTTCAGTCTGAACCTGGTATGCCTTGAAGAGTACTACCATGTCAATAGAGGTTTAGGTATTGAGCCAGCATTTGGCTGCTCCAGCAGAAAACTTGTGGTCTTTCCAAGTAGCTGCAATGGCCAGTTTGATGTTTTTGGAGACCCATTGAGTCACTATTGGGTATGGGAACTGGAAGGCCTCCCATTTTTTGATTTTGTGGGCAGACACGCCACAATGCACTAACATGTCTGTCTGAACTGGGGTATATCTCACCAGAGCCTTGGCCACTGAATTGACCGCTGTTAGGGTTTTGGGCCCTTCCAGTAGCACTTTTACTTTTTTAGCTAACTATTCTTGGGTGTCAAATCTCTCAGATTCGGTCCCCAATATAGCTTCACCCCCATCAAAGTTGATCCCCGATGGTTCATATTGTTTTGGCGACTGATTTTGTGCTATTTTAGCTCCCTCCATCAACTTGAAATTTTCAGGGATTGTTCCCGATGGCCCATTTGGATTTGACCATTGATTCTTGGTTGATATAGCCCCTACTGTCAACTTGAATTCATCAGGGATTGCACCAAATGGTGCATCAGGGATCATGCCCGACAATTTGCTCAGGTTGCCAGATCAACTTTGGTTGAGGACCATTCCCCCCAACTGCGAATTATCTGAACTGGTGCCCAACTTCTCCTTCATGTTAATACTCCAAGCATCTTCAGTAAGTTTCTATGTATCAGCAGAAGACTTTTTTGTCATTGCCTTGTTGGTTTGGGCAGCTGATTTTTGTTGATTGAGTCTGAGTCAGTTTCAGATCCAACCAATACTTCATCCAGATTTTTTGGTCTTTCCAAAAAATTGTTTTACTCTGTGAGGCCCCAATCCCCTCTACTGATTGAGGTTCAGTGGGGAATATCCCTGACACTGCTGTTCTTGGCGTCGCTCCTCACTCCCTGAGGGTAATTCCTGTCATCTGGTTGTCAGCAGACGCCGATCCTGTGGAGTCAGTCCCATTATCTGCGCTTGTCACAAGGGTTTTTTGTGACCCTTTGTCACGTTTGCACATTTCTTCATCATTCATGCCACTGAATCATTATTTAATGTGCATGGATTGTTCAGGCCTTCCTCATTATTAGTTGTGCGGGGGCCTAGGCTAGCGGGAAGTCTGTCATATGGTACATCCATCTTGGCGTACTTTGTTATTAAATTATATTGGTGCAAGAAAGCCATCTGTTTCTAGGTGCTTCACACAGATGGGTGGATTGACTTCCTTACGCTGGGTGGTTGGCCTTAGTTTACTGCTCTATAGTTGCAGTACTCACTGGCAAGCGGATATTCTCTCTATACTTGGTTTTGTCACTTTTAAATTAAAAGTGATGTTTGCAAGAGAAAGATTCATTGTGGTTATTAGGATTATGTAGTGAATCACAAGAGCCCAGGGTATTTCTAATATAGCTGAAATCAACTGGCTGAAATTGTGACACTTGCAAATGGTCATAAAAATAAGAATCCTCTTGCTAAGTAATATGCGCCAGTGTGAGAGATATGAGAGAATGGTAGAATTAAACTTAATAGTAGAGGAAATAGCTCCAGATGGATTTTAGGATTTGATCTTCTGTAATAAGCATTTACAAGACAATGTTCCAAGGCCAAAGCACTGAAAGTAATGTAATAAAACTTTGGTGGCTCCCTATAAATTTTAAGTCATGTGATGAGAATTTATTATAATAGATCGACCTTAAGTCTAATTGATAGTAAAAAATATCATTTTGATATAATATTGTTTAAACTGGTGGTTGGTCAAACCAACTGCGACACATGGGAAGCTTAATTGCTACATAAACCTACTTGGACAAATGGCGCTCTGGTAAACTGTTACCCTGCCCCATAGATTTAAAGTGCAAGAATATCTAATTGGCCACTTTCTCTTAGAAAATGGGGCAACGCTTTACCCTAACTGTAAGCTTTATAGCATCAATAGAATGATTATAGTTCACATTAACGTTTTAGAGCAGTAAACCCTGATCTTTTCATCAAAAAGTTATGAGGGAACTAAAGCTTAGCAATGGTGAATTGGGGAGGATGTTCAAGTGGTATCATCATGTCAAGGATGCCACAACATTTTGGCTAAAGTTGTAACAATTGAGATTTGTCTTAATTGTACATTTTAACTCAGAATCGGATTTTCCAAAGTTGAGTCAAATCGTTTTTAAAATATTTTGGGTTTGGTCATTTCAGGCGCTGGATTGTGCCTCACCTGAGTTGTAGATTAGGCTTGTGCGAGCCTAATCATTAACTCAGGTAAGGTCTCCAAAGCGCTGCCTTTATAAGGCGTGCCTGCCCATTCCAAAGTTCACTTCAGAATTCTAACCCTAGCATGTCCCTTCCTGAGGAGCATTGTTGGTTGCTCCCCATACAAGTTCTAGTTGGCGGACACCTTCGTTTTTATGATCCAGAATAAAAATAAAGGATGTTTTTGGGGTTCACATACCTTGCATACCTGTGGTCTTTTTTGGGTGTTTCCATTTTTTTGAGAAAGCTTTTGCATGGATGGGTCAGAACAACCACATAGAGGATTTACATAGCCAACCAATGATAGGTGTATGTTTGGCTGCTTGTCGGTGCCCCAAACCTCTCCTACTCAATTAGGCCACTTTGGTTGCTTCTCGGTGCACCAAACAAATATATAAAATTATATGGCGGTCAGAATTGGGGTTCTCTGGTTCATTACATAATTCCAAAGTCAATGTGCGCTGCACGCCCCAATCTCCAGTTTAGCCAACCTCAGTGGTCACTTAGTCCTGGTTGTCAAGTAACCAGCACTGGTGGGAGCCAGTGACTGATGGCCAACCCTGGACTCAAAGTGACCATCAGTTAATTTCCCAATGGGGCCTCCCTCTCACCAGGTATTGGCGGCACCAAGGAGACCTATCTCAGCAGGGCTCCCTCACCTGTGGATGGTCCGCCCAGAAAGGGGTCAGACGTCCAGCCACGCTGCACTGCGCACCCCTCTCACGTTTTCTTTGGTGAAAGTGCCTTCCCAGTCAGGATGGGAATACCATCGCCAATGGGAGCTCAAGCTGGGGAACAACACAGCCAAGTGCTGGGCGTGAAGCCTCGGTCAGGGGCCATTCAGCCACACTGGACCACGCACCCCGCTCACGTTTTTGGTGGCAAAAGTGCCTTCCCGGTTGGGATGGGAAGACCATTGCCAACAGGAGTCTGAGGGGGACGCAACACAGCAATGTGCTGGGCGTGCGTCTTCCTTCTGGGTGGGCTGATTCTGGCAGCCCAGTCCCAATTCACTCTCTCCATTGTATTTCCCTTGAGGGGCCTGGAGTGCATCTGAGTTAATTTTCCTGGTTCTTGTGGTAGCTCGCCCCAGGAATCCCTCATTGTGGCAGCCTTCCACTGTGGGGCTCCTCTTCAGGGAGGGGCCCTCCTCTAGCGGGGGTAATGTAAAAATTGAGATTCATCTCAATTGTACATTTCAACTTGGATTCAGATTTTCCAAATTTGAAATGAATTATTTTTAAAATATTTTGGGTTTGGTCATTTTGGGAGCTGGGTTGTGCCTCGCCTGAGTCATAAATCAGGCTTGTGTGAGCCTAATCAATAACTTAGGTAAGGTCCCAAAGTGCTGCCTTTATAAGGCGCACCTGCCCATTTCTAAAAGTTCACTTTGGAATTCTTACCCTAGCACATCCCTTCCTGGGGAGCATTGTCAGTTGCTCCCCAGACAAGCTCTGGTCGACGGACACCTTCATTTTTATGGTCCAGAATAAAAAAAGGATGTTTTAGGGTTTGCATACCTTGCATACCTGTGGTCTTTTTCAGGTGTTTCAGTTTCGAAGAAGCTTTCACATGTTTGGGTTGAACCAACCACACAGAGACTTTACATAGCCAACCAATGAGAGGTGAATGTTTGGCTGCTTGTCGGTGCCCCAAACCTCTCTCTACTTTGTTAGGCCGCTTTGGTTGCTTGTTAGTGCACCAAACGAATATTTACAATTATATGGCAGTTGGAACTGGGGTTTTTCCAGTTTGTTACAAAAGTTAGCTAGATCATATTTTCTATTTAACCTCACCAGAGCTGAATCAGCATTTTTATCTGTGCTACTACCATTGTAGCCCCATATAAGATTATTTGGATTGTAGGTAGATAAAAAATCATATATGTCAGTCAATTAATGTTCCAAAGAAAGACTTGGCTTCCATTGGGGTTACTCCAACAAACATGATAGAATCCAGAGTCCTCAATGCATCGCCATACTGATGATATGTGATAAGAAATACGCATGGATAAGTGCAAAAAGTATTAGTCTATGAACATCATTCTTCTATGACCAGTAAGATCACTGGAAGTAATCTTGACCATTCTTTAATTATGGGGTTAAACTGTCAGAATTGGCGAGAGGATATTGTTCCATGCAGTGGTGTTTTTCCTTCAATAGGACTCCCAAATCAGTTGAATACACATATGATAACGTGCGGCAACAATAGTCTCATCAGGTTCATCCTGGACATTTTGATTTGGGTACCATCCGCCAATCTTTTATTCCCGTTTTGTCCATTATTGGGGCGAATTGGATTAAGTAATGGGTCAATATGCCCTCCTTGGTTTATTTTCAGGCCTTACTCCAAATACTTTTGAGTGCTTACTTGATACTGAGGGGTAGAAATTGTTTTGTCTGGTTTAGCCTAACAGAGTCTCCCCAGGATGCAAATACTGAATCGTCATTCTCATTTTATTCATAGTTTGGATGATTAAGGTGAGCGGTTGTCATTACGTTCAGTTTGAAATTCTTGATAGTCATTTTGCTAGATTGGGGCACCTTGCAAAACTTGTAAGGTATGACTCCTGAGGGTTTTTGTGCTGATAAAGGCAATAACTGAGATAACCAATGGGACGGCCACCATCATTACTGATACAAATGAGTATGGACTCTCCATCAGTTGAAGTGGCTCTTTAAGATCGGCAGATTAGTTGAAACTTAAAAAATGTTTAAAAAATTTGTCAAAATTAAAGGTTTATTAAAAATAGTATAAAACAACCAAAACTCTACCATCAGCAGAGCACTGTGTTTTTATAATTGAGAGGAAATGAGGGGCGAGTATTTGTGAACCTTTCATACAACTGGGCATGCAAATCTATAAAAAAGTACTAGGAGTTTTGCGTCATGGCTTGGCTTGCACATTGCGGGTGCCTCAATTTGCAGGTCCTGTTTCCAAATTTCTTACTTCCATCATGGCTCCATTATGGCAGTATATCTCACAATTTTCCCAACAAAATTTATTTTCCTTTGATGGGATCATTGCTGGATTAATTTATGGGCTGATGTTCCCATTAGGACTCTGGTCTCAGTCTGCCTAATCATGCTCATATTTCATCTTATATTGTTGCAATTTTCATGACATAGCTTTGGCCAAATCAAACTTCCTGGATAAATCTTCCCTTCTGCTCTCCATCTTATTATAAAATTGAGATAAGGGGCTTCAGCAGGAACCCACCACTTGTCAAGGGTGTGCCCTAAATCTGCTAATTTTTCTAATGGGAGGGCTCAGGGATGTTCCCCCTTCTTTGATAGAAAGTGGTAATTTAACTTTTTAATATTACGGGTCATCCGTGATCCTTATATTACTCTTTCTTAAATTACATGGTCTACTCCTCCCTCTGGGGCCCAAACCAAAGCATAGTTTCTGTGAGGTAAGTGCAGCTTAATGGCAGAGAATGTCTGGAGCTTCATAGCAGCTGGTGTTGGGGCAGTAGGATTTCATGAATGGAACTTGGTGATTAGATCCTGACAATTAGTACAATTGCGTTCCAGAATCCAACTGTTGTCATAGATGGGTATCCTTTCCATGATTAAATTGTTGATTTACCCATTTAAAATTTCTTGTCCAAGATTTCCTCCTCCTCAAATTCTGGCATTGCCTCTATCAACAAGGGCTTAATTTCCTCAGGTTTATTCCTTTGAACAGTGACAGTGTTAATGCATGGAAACATGGATCTTCCAGTGTGGGGAAAATCCACATAAGAGGATCCATTGTTCAAGACTTTGCTAATAGTGAACGGTCCTGTCATTTTTCAGGTCAGTTTATGGCAGGGTACCTTAAGGTTAAAATTTTCAATGTTTATAATCACCAGGTTGCCCAACTGATATTTAGGCGCTGCTCTCTACCTTTAGACAGTGAAGCGCTTGGCATCCTTGGTGGCCTTAGTTAATTGCCTCTTCACCTTCTATTATATTTTTTGATTGTGTGTTGCAAAGTTATCTGCTGTGGTAATATTTGTGTGAATTTGGGGCCCAATTGTAGTTGCTGGGTTGTGGCCTAAGTTAGCATACAGTGACGACGTTCCAGTAGAGTCATGCATGGAATTATTTTACAAGAACTGGGCTAAGGTCAGATCTCCAGTGCAGGTATCCTGAGCAGCGGAGGCGTAGCACCAGAGATATTGCTCTAGGGACTTGTTAGTTCGCTCAGTTTGTCCATCAGAATGGGTATGATAAGCTAATGATCGATATGGTTTTATGTGAATTGTCTCACACAGGGCCTCCAAGAATCTTGATGTGAACTGTGGACCTCTATCGCTAATTAACTCCTGTGGTACCCCAAACATGGTGAAGACATGGATCACAAATAAGGGGGCACGTCTTCCGCCATGGTTGTAGTTAAGTATGGAATGAACAGGCCATATTTGGTGAATCTGTCCATTACTACTATGATCACGTCAAACCCTTTTCAAAGTGGGTAATCTGACTATGAAGTTGACTGATACTAAAGTCCATGGTCCCTCAGCTTGTTGCAGTGGATGAAGGAGCCCGTTTCTCCCTGTTCTGTCAGATTTAAATCATGCACAGGTCAGGCAGCATTCTAACCAAGCTGGCACATCTTTTGTCATTCCATTCCAGTTATATGTTCACTTTATTTGATTATTATTCTTATTTCCTCCATGGTGTCCCATTGTTGGCGGGTCATGATATTCCTTTATGATTTGGATCCATAAACTTTCTGGCTAACCATATGTTATCCCAAAAATAAATCACCCTATCCTTTTTTATATGAATTTGAGGGAATTTTTCCAATTATATTTGTTTCTGAGAGCTTGTACTTCAATAGTTTCTGCTTGCGCATCTGTTACTGCATCCAAGAGGGAACCATCAGCACTGATTGGTGGGCTTGGCTCAGTATTTTTTTGTTGTGCAGGCACCATGGCGTTTTTAAAATCTCAGGTGTGGTTGTTGGGGTGAGATTGAGTACGTTGCTGGGAGCGCGATAGCAGCAATAGTTGCTGATTCTGCTGATGGCTCAGACAGCATTTTTTGGGGTGGAAATCAATGTAACTAATTTGGCTCTTCCCTGAGAATGGCCTCAATTTCCAGGCTTCTACTTAGTATGTCCAGCAATATGTGCATAGACTCCTTTATGTTCTCATATATAAAGTTGAAGTTGAGCAGGTCTCAGTGGGTTCTGATTTGTCTGTTCACCTAGATATGAAGCTTATGATAGTAGATAGATAATTTATTATCTGTGCGCACTGTCACCGTGTGCTTTTCTCCCTGAAGAAAATACCGCCAGTGCATTATTTCCCATAGTACTGCGATCAGCTTTTTATCATAAATTGCCCATAACCATTTAGCTCCTGCTAATTTCCTAAAGAAGTATGCACTGTTTGTTCACGGCCATCTTGCTCCTGTAGCAATACTGCCCTTGCGGCCATGCCAGAAACTTCACAAGCAAAAATAAAAGGTTAGTCTTCGTTAACATATTTTAGAACTGGTACTGATGTGAAAGATTCTTTGACAGCCTCAAAGGCCCATTGGCATTACGCCATCCATATGAATGGCACATTTTTTCATGTCAGTGGTTGGAGGGGCGGCAAGTTCCAAAATCTCCAATGAGAATCTTCAGAAAGGTGAAATATTCCAGAAAGCTGTGGAGCTGCTTCCGGGTAGTAGGCATTGCCCATGCTTGTATTGCTTCCAATTTGGAGGAGCAATAGCGTGCCAATCTTTAAGCACCACATTTGTCAGAACTGCGTCTCTTTTTTAATTTTTTCATTTTGATGGCTTTGCATGAAGTACCGCATGTTTCAAGGTTGCCACCACCATTAGATCCTTATTGTGTTTTTCTGTGGTAGGGGAATGAACTAGAATTCATCAATATATGCCCCTGCGCATGTAAAGTCGAGGTCACCAAACGCTTGGTTAATAACTCTCTGGAAAACGTGAGAGCATTTTTCAGCCTGAACGTTAAGACCCTGAAACTAGTATATGTGAGGCAAGTGCATATTGCTATCATCCATTCTTGCCCCTCCTTTAATTAGATTTGGTGGAAGGCATTCACGAGATCCATTTAAAAAAATATTTGGACTTGGCAATTGCTTGGGAGATCGCAGCCTTCAGTAGGAGGGGATATGGGTCCAGTACCATAACATTATTCAAGTTGGCCATAATTCACACATGGTCGCAAGGTTCCATAAAATTTTTGAGTGAACTTAGTAGGGGATAACACCAGCGAGGTTTTCTTTATTAGACATTCTTTGGACATCAATCATCAATCCAAATCTTCAATACATGATCCTCAGCAGCCATATATGGGTATAGTGGTTGATTTATAATAATGAGATCCATTTTTAGGTGAAAATTGATGTCAAACTTGGAGTAGTATGGCAATCAAAATGCTTTGTTCATGTCAGATATTTCTTTTTATGGTTTCAATATTGAGAGGATTGTGGGGAGGTCAGTGACTTCACTTAAGGCAAAGTATACACCATGGCCGCCAGGGCGTTTTCTTTCACTAATGTGGGGATCAGGGGATTTTACTGAAGTGGTAGTATGTTGAGAAAGCAAGCATAATTATTTGGAGATTGATCATAGATGCCTGTTGGTGCCACCACCTTACCCCCAGAATTATGGGATAGAGTAGGTCTGGAATAGCCAAGAATTTGGCATTTAACTGGTGCCCATGGGCTGAGAAGTGTAGTGGCTTACGTGGAGGCAGGGTGACCATTGGTACTTAGAAGCCCCATGATGGGCGCTCCCATTGTGGCTGACAAATCTAATGCCTGCGCCATTTTCTGTATGATAAAACTCCTTACGCCCCTGTGTCTACTAGTGCATTAATTACTGTCCTTCTGGGGCCCATTGTAATGTCTATGGCAAACAAGAAATAAGCATGACCCAAATTATTTTAGCAATTTAACGCGCCTACTCTTGCAGTGGTGGCTGCAATTGTGTAATGTTCCTGTGATTGGCTGAGAAATTAGAAATGCATTGCTCCACTTGAGCATACAAGTGTGGGGCTAACGTAGGGTCTGACAAACTCTGTCAGGGGCATACATGGCTAAGGTCCTCAACAATGGAATTAGGCCGGCGATCCTCCTCAATTTGCTCCATATTTTTATCTGGTAGGGGTACAGCGTGGGGACCTCTGGTATGAGTACATTGATTGGGTCTCAGTCTGATACATCTCTGGCAAAGTTTATGATTTTGAATGGTTTTCCCCAAAGTGCTAAACTTCCTGGGCCCTCCAACTATGAGGCGGATGATATTTGTGACAGGGGCGGTCTGGTCGCATTGTGTAATCTCTGAGGGGTGTGTTTTTCCCCTTGAATCATTGAGGGGATGTCTGGGGTGAGGGCCAATAATTCCAGCATATTAGAGGGGCATATTAGATATCTGTTTCTGCCATGAGGGTGTCTAATACACTGCCCAATACTGGACCTTGTTCCATTTCATCGCCCACTTTTTCCTCCTTACTAAATATTACAGTTTCCCCGTTATTGGGGGTGGAGGAGGTTAGAAAGTATATCAGACATGTGGCTTTATGGTGGCTGATTTTTGGTAGGTCATACTTCTGTGCGGGCCTCAATTTGCTGAGCTATTTTGTATGCCCCATCCATAGTCAGGGGTCCATTGTACCAAGCCATATCGATCCCACTCCTTGGTTGAGAGAAGCATGGAACGCAGCAATGACAATGCACTCTGGTATTTGGAGGGACTCTGTAAGTTGTTGGAAGACTTTAATATGGTCTTTCAAATTTGTGGTCATACCTTGCTGTTGTAATAGTTGGTACAGGCGTTGCAGCCTCAATGCTGGTGTGACCACCATAGATTAAACTATTGTAAGTAGTGAGGGATGCAACTCCTTCAGGTACAAATTTTTGGTACAAGAGGGTGCAGGCCCATATTTTTGCCTCGCCATCCAAGGCATCCATTCTTGCCAAGGACTGTTAATTCTCCAAAGCCTCATTAGTCCATTTAAAGTTGCTTGCATTTTTGAGCTCTGCCAAAACTCTCACCACATGGTGGGCCACAACATTAGAGAGACATGAAGCGGTCCCTATCTCCATCATGTTGCACGCTTGAGCACTTGAGGGGGGTAAATGGGCTGAGCTTCTCAATTGAGCATATTTTCTTGATGGCCTTGGTTACCGCACCATGACCTGCAGGTCAGGAGGGCGCGAACAAGTCCATATAAGCTCTATTTTAGCTGTTGACAAGCCCAGGTTCAGCAAATCCTGTGCCAAAGATATGACAGCGGTGTTTATTAGATGGATTATTAAGTCAGACAATTGATATTCCAAAGAAAGATTTGTTTTCACAGGGTACTCCAACATTCACAATAGAATCCAAAGTCCGCAAGGCATTGTTTTTTGATGATATGCAAATAAGAGTCATTTGGGGACAAGTGCAGAATGTATAGGACTATCAACATTATTTCTGTTTGACCAGTAATCTGATTGCTAGAAGTAACTTTGACCACATTTCAAATATGGGGTTGAACTTCCATGGTCGGTGAGAGGGGGTTGTTCTGTCCATTGGTGTTTTCCCTTTAGGTAAAACTCCCAACTCAGTTATATACACAACTGGTAACGTGCGGCAACAATGGTCTCATCAGGTTCATCCCAGTCATTTTGCTTCAGGTACCATCCACCATATCTTCGTTCCTGTTTTCTCCATGATCATGCATTTTGCATTAAGTAATGGATTGATCTACCCTCCTTAGTTTACTATCAAGACATACTCCTAATACATTTGAGGGCTTATTTGATACTGAAGAGTAGCAATTGTTTTTATCAAGGAAACTGGAATTAAGGATATAGCGGAAGGGCAAGCACCAGGTCAAAGGTGTAACAACAAGGCCAAGTGACCCAACAAAATGTAGTAACAACCCTGGTGCTCTAAGTTATGTTTTTATATATAAGTTTGGAGAGCAAAACGCACACCAAACTGGCCACAACCATCAAATATAAGAGTCACTGAGAGCTTGAAAAGGTGGCATAAGAATTGGAGTAGAAAGTGGCGAAATAAGATGTGGCAGAATCAGCAGAATAGGCTGTGGAGTAGTGGAATAGGCTGGTGGAGTGGGCAAATGGTTCGTATTCCACTTGGGGGGAACCAAACCAAAGAAGGAAGCAGACTCCAGCTATCGCTGAACTTAAAATTGAGGTATACTTATGGAAACTGGTCAGAAAAGTATAGGAAACGCTTACAAAGAACCCTAAACCTTATTTATCTGAGTATCTAAGAAAGGCAAAGCCTTCCTCAGCTAGGGTCTAAAATTTAAAGGGAAGGTTTGCAACGATTACCCAATGCTTACAAATTACCCTCCGATTATCAAAATCTGATCTGAGTCATAAGAGCTTCACTTTTCAAAGAGATCAAAATATTTGAATTTAGCCAAATTCCGCACCTTTGTATTTTGTTATTTCAGGATTTTTTGGTAGACTTCCACCATATTTTCCACCCCAGACAAGCCATTTTCCTCAGCCTTGGAAGGCAAAGCCAGAGCCATTTCCTATCAGTAACCTTAGAGAGGTCATAAGTGACTTTAAGGGTACTAGACTTGGTTCCAAGGTCTTGTTTGATTTTGCTTTGTAGGGGCGTTTGATACTAGGAAATATGTCACTAGCTGGGACATCGCCCTCTACTCTTGGACGGGGTTCTACACCACCTGAGGGGACATTGGCCAAGGAAAAATTCTTGTGGGAATTAGGTAGCTTCATGGCAGCTAAGGAGGCTTGGGTGGAAGGACCTGCAGCATCTGAGAATCTAGCGTGGAAGTCATGAATTAGGTCCTGGACTTTGGTTATGTCTTGATAGGATACTCAACTGTTCTCCATCTCATCATAATCTTTCCAAGACATCAAATACCGCAGGTGGCATTGGGATAGGCAAGAAGCCAGAGTGGCATCAATATTTATATTGGTGTTCACCATTAACTATGATAGGGTCATGGAAAGGTGTCATAGGACCATCAAAGGAGGTCAGGAGGCACTCATGTAGACTTTAAACACGTTGATTGAGGGGGTAAGTTAACCTGTAAACTGACAGGCCAACTTTTTTAGGGATCTTAGAGGTCTAATATGCTTGGGGCCTAACTTGTGGCAGGGTTGTTTCAGGTTGAGGTTCTTGGAATTGACCATGACCAAGTTATCAGGCTTGTACTCAGATCCTTTGCGGTGCTTGTGGTCAGCATATGCTTTGTAGAACCTCATAGCATCAACGAGATGTTCCTTAACTGCCTGATGTGTATCCCTGAGCTCTTTAGCGCGCTCATTGGCAGCAACAATGGTGGATTCAATCTGCGGACTTAGGCTGAAGCTGGGATTGTAACCATAGTTTGAGAAAAAGGGTGAAGTGCCTGTAGAGGTATGAGTAAGGTTATTATAGGAAAATTGCGCCAGCGGGAGTGAGAGGCCCAATTGTTCTGTTCAGCGTTGGAATAGCTACTCAAGAATTTCTTCAGACCTTGGTTCAAACTCTAATTCTCCACATATAACTTGGGGTGAAGGCTGTGGAGCGGCAAGGGCGGATGCCTAGGATAAAAAGCAGGGCTTCCCAGAACTGAGCGGTAAATTGTGGGCCATAATCGCTGAAAATCTCCTTTTGGACACCATGTAAACAAAAGATGTGGTCTACAAAGAGGTGGGCTTTCTTGACTGAAGTAATGGTGGTAGTTCAGTGGATGAAATGGGCCATCTTTGTGAAAACTAGCCACTATAACCATTACTGCATTATAGCATTGGGACAAGGGGAGTTCCAAAATAACATTGACAGATTGATGTCCAAGGACCCTCCGCAGCTTGAAGGGGAACAAGAAAATCAGTTTTCTTAAGGCGTCTAGGCTTTGACCAGTTACACGTCAAACAGGACTTAGTGAGTTTTGCCACATCTGTGGGAATACCTTTCCAACTGTAGGAGCGGCGGATTAACTCAATCGTCTTGTCCTTGCCAGGGTGACCAGCAGTTGGAGGATCATGAGCTTTGTGTATCACTTCCTCATGCAGGGGTCCAGGTGGTACCCACCACTTGCCTTAATGGAGGATGATCCATCTAACAACTGGTAGTCTTTGTCCAATGGTCGTCATTTCTATGGAAGGCCTGCTAAATTTTAATATAATCAGCTGACAGGGGTTGGGACAACCTAACACGGGCAGTGGGTTCAGCATTAACTTCTAATGGTCTCATATTAAGCAGAGCAGGGTGGTCAGACAGTGGGCTCTCCTTCATTAGTTCCAGCTTAATTAACACCTGAGTATTGAGGGCGTCAACTAGTGCAGGGTCAGGGGCGAAAGTGGGGTTCCAGTATAGGGCATCTGGTAACAGGTTCTGGGTGCCCTTAACAAAATCATAATTGAAATCAAATACTGACAAGATTTCCAACCACCAGTACTGGCGAGGGGATAGCTTCTAAGGTTTGCATTAGTACATTTACGCCTTTTAGTCAGTACGGACAGTAAAAGTCCATTTGGAACAATGCAAATGGTGGGCCCAGTGTTGCAACGCCTCAGCAACAGTAAGAAGCTCCTTGTCATATATCACATAGTTGAGATGCGCCAGGGCCATCTTCCTAAAAAAAGTAAGCAACAGGCCGTTCCACTATATCCTCATCCTTCTGCAACAGATCTTCTCCCACCGCAAAGTTAAAAGCATCTGTGGCGACAATAAATGGACAGTTAGGGTCTGCAAGTATCAACACTGTACTGACAAGAGTATGGAATTGATGGAATGGAATGCGGCGTTGGATTCTGTGGCTCAACTAAAAATCTTCTTCCCTGTAGCGGTGTAGAGAGGGGCTACAAATTCTGAGAGCTGGGAGTGAACTTTTTGAGAGAGTTACACATCCCAAGGAAGCTGAATAACTCTGTAAGGGATGATGGATTGGCTCAATTGTGGATAATTGCTTCTTTATCTGGGGCAATCATGTGGCCGTGGGAGAAGATAATGTTTCCTAAAAGTTCAATCTTAGACTGGAAGAACTCACACTTGCTAGCCTTAATTGTAAGGCTCACCTGTGAAATTCTCTCCATGACAGATACAAAGTGGTGGGCATGAGACTCTGAATCTGGGGAGAAGACCAGTATTTCATCCATGTATGCAATTGTGCAGGTTCATATAAGGTCTCCCAATGCTGCATCAATGAGCCTCTGAAAGCAGGCGGAGGCATTCTCTAAACCAAACGACATAACCCTGAACTGGTAGATTCCTTCCCAAATAAAAAAGTGGCAACCACTACTGGTCTTCTTTAATGCGGATCTGGTTGAAAGCTTTAAGGCAGTCTAGCTTGCTGAACAATCTTGCCTTCTCCACGTAGCGGGAAATCTGTTGCTCCAGAGGGAGCAGATGGGGGTCAGACACTATCACATTGTTCAGATTGCCATAATCCGTGCAGGGATGGAGTGAGCCATCAGACTTTTTTTACAAACAAGAGGATGGAGCACACCAGCGAGGATTTCTTTTAATTTGACCATTAGAGAGCATGTTGTTAACCCAAACGTCCAAGGCAACTCCTCCCTCAGAGACAAGGGATAAATTGGAGAGGATATCTTGATAGGGTCCATGGTCAATTTGAACTTAAAGTCAAACTTGGTGTGCTAATGGATTGGGTGGTCCTTGGTGGGATCAAACAGGTCAGCGTATCCTTGTATGCATTCAGGCAGGATAAGTGTGTATTTCAGTGTATCAGTCTGTTGAATAGAGGCTAGGCCCTTTTAGTAAAGGGGCCCCACCTTTTAGGGAGCGCCGTTGCACTCTCATCTAGGCCAGGGATGGTAACTGTGACTCCTCCAGAAAACTATGCATGCATGGTAGAGTCCAGGAGGTCATGGAAATGTCAAACTGGTTCCATGAGTCAACCCTCAAAATAATGGGGTATAGTTAGTTTTTTATCAAGGAGAAGCTCTCCAAAAAGTACCCATCGCCTGCAACAAAGGGAACAGTTGTCAATATATGATAACTCGGAATGGTTTGAGATGCACCACCCTTCACAAACTGACCAGCCCCTAGGGGTAGATCCAAGACTTCCATAAGCTCTTGACGAATAAAGGTTTCAGTAGTGTCAGTGTCCACCAAAGTGAGCGCTTGGAAATTCTTCCCCAAAAAGGAAAAGGTAGCCATGAACAAGAAGTAAGCAGAGAAGGGCTATTTTCACCAAGTCAAGGGAGAAAAAGGATGGCTCCAAGACCAAAGTGCAGAGTATAAGTGAGAGTACCCCCTGTCACAGATTCAGCGCACTGCAAAATTGGTAAATCCTTGACCTCTGGTAGATGTGAGGAAATACTGATTGAAGTGCAAGAATTATTAAACCAAGATGAGTTTATCTCCAAAAATGGTAATATTTGTTTGAGTAACATTGAGAAGGAACAGAACGATTTAGGTGCTGAATGGTGCACCAAAAAGGAAAACAATCAAAATGAAAGAAAAATGGCGCCATCAAGCAATCAGGAAATTAAGTCCACTGATGGTAATGAAGATTTGACTCCACCAAAGCGCACAGGAGCCACAGAAACAATGATCCTGATACCAAAGGCTTCGCACATTGCCGCAGTGCATGAATTCAGGAACTTGAGAAAATGAATGTCCAAGAGAGAAATCAATGGAAAAACAGACTGTTCTGAGGTTCCTGAAGAATATACAATATCTTTTTTTAGTACTAGATGGTAAGATACAATATCTTCCTAATCTACTATTCAATTATCCACTCAATCTATTTTACATCCTGATTCTTTATAAATTTAGTATAAAAGTACTAAGTTTTTATCTTAAATAAACAGTCTATTTCAAAGAATCTTAAGTTTGTCCTTTATTTGGTTTTCACTTTAACTTAGTGAAAAGATGTGGCTGCAAGTAACCAGTCTTGAGTGCACTACAATTGAAGACACTTGGAGAAGGACTCCTTGTAAAGTTAGGCTTACAAGGAAAGAGGTTGAGATAAGCTCCGTTAGGTCAAGGTAAGATTCCAACATACACAGGATATACTGTAAAGAAGATGCACAGTTGGCGTGTGAGTGTTAAGTTTACAGCTCTCTCAGGAAGTTTAAGCTGAGTTGGTTAGTGTCAAATCTGTGCAACCGATTACCCCTTTTGACCTTAAGTTCAAAATCTTTAGAGTTAAGCGAGCAGAGCCCAGGTCAGCGAGACCCCCTGAGGAATCCACAGCATATGGCTTCACATTGCCAGTGAGTTGCCCATGGGACTTTAATGATTTAGGGTAGCTTAGTGCTCTATGTTTGGTGGAAGGGTGATCCTCATCACATGAAACTACACCAGTTAGGACAGCCAAGCTTTTGGTGGTGTCAGCAATGAAGCTCTTAATTAATCATCTTCTCATGGATCTCTACCCATTTCTGGATGAATTCTGCCATGAGGTGTGACTCTGGAGCGATTGGGAAGAGTTGTTCAACTAAGCTAACTGGGATGACAGGTTAGACAAAAGTCATAGGTTGAAAAATGGCAACTGAGGGTTTGTGACTAGAGTGAAGTGAATACTCTGAATCAAATAGGTTAGACTTACTAACCCCTCCACTCTTGAGGACAAAAGTGAGGGGTACTCCATGGTGCGCGGCAGTGCAGGTTCAGTAGTGAGGAGACCCCACCTATAACAAAGGTTTCATTCTCACCTTCCAGTGAGCTCACTGCTGGTTCCGATTGGTACTGGGATAGTATGGAATGGGGGTATTCTAGGGTCAGGTTGGAAGTGTTCATAACGGCCAGTGTCTCAGCTGTATATGTCACCATGGGATCTGATACCTTCTGGTGCCCCACAGTGATGGAATCATAAAGTTCTAAGATCTGAGGTTCTATGGTGCAATTAGGCTTGGAAGCACACAGGCTGTTAGATATTAGTGATGAAAGGATGGAGCACATCCCAGATAAGGAGGGAGAAGGATTATCCCATATGGTAAGGGCAGCACAATATTATCTAGGGGACTTGTGAAGGGGCTGTTTCCAACTGTTTAACTGATTCCAACCTTGATGCTCGCTCTTAAAACATGCACAAGTAATGAGCTGTAGTAAAATATCCTTGAGCTAAGTGAACAAAGGATTTATAGCCCTCAAAGGTAGCAGCGGGAAACTTTCAGGGTTTAACAAAGGTTAACAACGTTGTAAGAGGGTTCCAAGAGAAAGGTATTATTCTCACCAGCGGAGATTAACCATTGGCGAGCTCCCACAGAAATTTCATGCAGCAGAAAATGTAAAAGGAGGACGTCAGCTAAATCCTTACCTTGAGACTTCTGGTGGGCCCTAAGGCTGGACAATGTGTTGAAGATCTTTTTAAATTTGGAATCATGTGGATAGTGAAGTGTGAGGCTGGTAGTGGCAGTTAATGCACGATGTATGAGCGCTTTGAATGAGGGGAGCTGCGCAACACCCTCAGCACACACTTTGAAGAAGGTAACAACTAATTCCAGAAGGGATACAAAAGTACTAATCTGGTGAACCACTTCAACAATTGACAACTCTGATAGGGTTGGGCTAACTCTAGCCACTTAACAGGATAATAAACTTACAAAAAAACCGAGGCTTTTCTCAGATAATGTCAGCGAAATTGAAGAGCAGGAGGTAGCGGAAGGGAAAGCACCTGGACAAAGGTGTAACAACAAGGTTAAGTGACCCAACAAAATGAAGCAACTTCTTAGGAGCTCTAATTTTACTTCTCATATAAATTTGTGAGCAAAACGCACACCAAACTGGCTGCAACCATTAGGGGCAAGTGTCCCTGGGAGCTGGGAAAGGTGGCGTAAGAGTTGGGGTGGAAAGTGGCGAAATAAGATGTGACAGGGTCAGCGTTATAAGCTGCAGAGTGGGCAAAGGGTCTGCATCCCACTGGGGAACCAAACCAGAGCAATAAACGGACTCCAGCCATTACTGGACTTATGACTGATGTATTCTTTTGGAAAACTATCATAAAAGTCTGGGAAAACGTTCACAAAGAACTCTAGACTATTATTAAATCTATCTGAGTATCTGAGAAAGCAAAGCCTTTCATAGCTGGGATCTAAAGTTTAAAGGGAAGAGTTGCAACGATTACATAATATTACAAATTACCCTACAATTATCAAAATCTGATTCAAGCCATAAGAGTTCCACTTTACAACGAGATCGAAAATTTTGAATTTGGTCAGATCTATAACTTTATATTGTGTGACTTCCAGATTTTTTGGTTGACCACCAAATTTTCCACCTCAAACAAGCTGTTAGAGATACAACTAGGATGACCAAAAATACTCTAGATTGAGATCTGATATCTCAGTCTAATAAGATGGAGAAATCTATACTTAATATTTCTGATTCTCAATTTGACTGAAGAAAGACTCTTTGGAGTTATCAACCTCCTAAATTTAACCAACTCAAAGGTATTCAGTAATTTGAGATGGCCAAGCAATTTGAAATGACTAATCATTTCGAAGGGGCTAGGCCTTGTTAAGAAGGTCAATCGCATCTAACTAGGATTCTATTAGATATGATCATCACAATTATTATACTAATGATAATCAACAATATTGGTCCTCTGGTAGGAAAGATCTTACCTCAGGTGGATCAAGGAAATCCTCACAAAGAACCACTACATTTTCCCTATAAATATCTCTAGTCTTTAATTATAAAAGTACCTAAATTCTCATCTCACGTAGTTCAATTTTGCTCTATTTGCTTACAGGATTCTGTATTTCTGATTGGAACCAACTATAGCAACAGAACTAATAACTTTGTTGCAATTGTGTAAATCTTCGCTAAAGCCACAAAACTAATAATTTCATAGCCTCCATCACGCCTGCTTATAGAATTTCTCACGAAATTCCAATACTGGTGCTCCCTGCCAGGTCTGCTTTCAAGGCTATCTGATGAAAACATACTTTCAAAATGATGAATTCATCTAGAAAAGTGAGTCCCTCTTCTGAGGAATCTATGAGTATCTCCCGATTGGTACACTCAAACTGGCAATATTTGCCTTCAGCTAATATCAGCCATATTCAATTTCAAGCTTTTATGGACTTGGCCATTGAGGGCCCTGACCAAACTATTTATCAGATTCAAGCCGCTAAGTAGAAGAAACAGTCAAAGGCTTGATAGGGGCTATTCAGCCTGGTGCTCATCCTAATTGCAACTGAGCATCTAAAGTTGCTGAACTATGATGAGTTTATACAATTGAGCGGTGTTACAGCCTACCAAAGTTGATGTGGCTAGAACTGAACAGTACCTCCAGCATTACGTACATCCCGCTATATACCATTTACTTCAGATCTTGGGGTTGCATCACCTCGATATTCAACACCAGTTGACTCTGGCGCAACAATTTCATTATCAACTATCCTCGTTCTATGAGATAGCATCTAACTTTGGATGGGATAATTGGGAAGCAATTCTTGATAATGTAACGCACTGGCTCCTTCCAATGAGCCACGAATGAGTTGGGCAACAGGATCCATGTTAAAGACCATAGGGCTGACAGGACTCCTGATACTACTCTCCTGGTGCGCGTGCTACAAAATTGGACAAGCACCCCCTGGAAGACAGTTGCAAGTATACTTTAACCCAGCAACATGCCTTGACTCCAAGACAAGGTATAGAGGGAGGCAATAGCCCTCCCAAGCTCACTCTCAAAGTCCAATTCTTGTTGATTTAAGCCAAACATGGCTGCAGTTAGGCAATATCTTTAAAATAAACCCAAATTATAAATATATGAATTTTAGGTTCTTTTATTTAATATTTAGCCAAGTTGATAGAAAACAGAACTGAGGAGCCTCCAGCTCCCAGTTCCTTCCCTATATACACATGTTAAAAGCTAAAATAAAATATAATATAAGCTTATGGTGCCATTGCCAATTTGAATGATGTTTGGTGTAAACTTTACAGCAGGATCGCGGAATCTTTACTCAATGGTTCCATGCCAGTTCTGATCCTCAACGGTTCTGCGCCAGTTCCATTTCGAATCCCAATTTAAACCGTGAAACTCCCAAGCACCCGTTTCATTCTATTCTCAATTTGAATCCAAATCGAATCTCAAAACTACCCATTTTACTCATTTTCCGTTTTGTTCCGACTTGGACGCCCATCTTGCTCCTTGAACTACTCCAAGCTCCGGCCCCTTAGGCGTCCTTGCCAGAACCAACGCCCCCTCCTCCTCCATACATACAGACACAGCCTTCCCTGTCTTACCAAAGATCAGGGCAATGTGATGCTGAGGATAGACCTCAACCATCACATCACCCCTAGACAGGAAGAACTCTTGGATTTTCTCAGGACATTGGGCACAATCCCTAGCTGACTGCCATGTGGACTCCTCAATAGGATGACCCACCCAACGTACCAAGAATGAATGATGTCCTCACACCACTTTGGTGTCGAGAATCTCCTCAACTTCATACTCTTCAGATCCTCCTCCAGCTGGAAATAAAGGAGAAGCCCTTTCAGGTGGCTGGCCAAAGAATGGCTTGAGCTGCGATACATGCAACACTGGATGGGCTCTTGACCCTTCTGGGAGCTTCAGCTCAAGTGCCACCTTGTTCACCGCCCTCACTACCTGATATGGGCCCAACGCCACCGGCCCCAATTTCTGGCTCCTTACAGGCAAGGCATAGTTCCAAGCATTCACCAAGACCCAATCACCTCTATTGAAAGCTCTACCTTCAGATCTATGCTGGTCCGCCTTCCTCTTCTGAGCCGTGACCGCCACCACCAAATTCTTCTTCAGGAGCTCCAGGGTGTCCCAGGTATCTCGCGACAGCTCATCTGCCACTGGATTCCGACCTTGCTCCCTGGGCCCCATACCCTCTGGGTGTTAGCCATGATTTGCGAAAAACGGGGTCATACCCGTGGATGAATGATTATGATTGTTATAAGCAAATTGAGCCAGCTTCACCCAATATACCCAGTCATCCTGCCGCCCTGAGACATAGCACCTCAAATATTGCTCCAATATCTGATTTACTCTCTCAGTTTGGCCGTCTGACTGAGAATGGTATGCTGACGAATGGCAAGCCTTGATCTTTAGATTCCCCAACATGTGGAGCCAAAATTTAGATGTAAATTGTGGGCCACGATCCGACACAATCTCTTCAGGCACCCCATGTCTGGAGAAAACCTCATTTACAAAAATCTGTCCTGCCACCTTTGCAGAAATGGTTAACTGGCAATGGAAAAACTCTGCATGTTTAGTCAGGCGATCCACCACCACCATCAAGGCATCCATCCCCTGTGACTTGGGCAGTCCTGTGATGAAGTCCACACTCACTGAGGACCATGGCCTAGAAGGAATTTGAAGCGACTTCAATTTCCCCCTGGTGCCACCCGTTGGGCCTTTGCCCTGGCGCAAACCACACAACGCTAAACATACTTCCGCACCGCCGCACCCACACCTCTCCACGAATAGTGACGGCGAACAAGATCTAACGTCTTCTCTTAACTGGGATGACCTGCCAGAGGATGGTCGTGATTAGCTGCCATTACCTCTTGTTGCAGACTCTTCACAGGGGCCCAAATCCTTCCCTCATGGCATATGATACCACCCTGAACTGAGAATCCCGCATGCCCCCTGCTTGCCTCACTTCTCCTGTCTCTTCTCTTATCCGTTGGCCCATCTCACATCTTTGCTGTGCAGTCCAGATTCTTCCTGCCATTCCTTCTCTCCAGCCCTGGATCGTTGCAAACAGGTTCTGTGGCAACATCGTGGCTGTATTGAACTTCCTCAACTCCTCATCGGAAAACCCCAGTCCAGAATCATGGCTCAATAAATCTGGCAAGATATTTTGTTTTCTCGGCTTGTATTCAAACCGCAGGTCATATTGAACCAACTCTAAGTGCCACCAGGCCTGCCTCTGGTTCATCAGGCGTGGGGACTTATATTATTCTAAGGCTCAATGGTCCATTTGGATGACAACTGGGTGCCTGACATACGATAGGTGGTGTTGCCACTCCCCTAAAGCTGCAACTATTGCCAAAAGTTCCTTATTGTAAACTGGATAGTTGGTTTCAGCTGGTGCCATCTTCCGACTGAAGTATCAGACAGGATGTTCAACCCCATCCTTACCCTCCTGCAACAACACGGCTCCAAGTGCAAAATTTGACGCGTCCATCTCTACCACGAATGGTTTGTTTGGGTCAGGGTGTGCCAGAACTGGGGCTGTCAGCAGACTCGTCTTCACTTGCTGAAATGCCCTCTCCTCAGCCTCCCCCCAAACGAACGGCACGTCTCCCATCAGTCTTGTCAACGGCACAGCCCATTGGGCCAGATCCCTAGAAAACCTCCGCACAAAATTTACCACCCCCAAAAAGCTTCGCACTTCAGTCCTATTCCCAGGAGCCTTCCATTCCCGCACCGCCCACAACTTATCAGGAAAGATCGCTATCCCTTCTTGGAGGACCACGTTCCCTAAGAAGGACACCGATTCCTTATTGAACTCGCACTTGGACGGCTTCAACTTCAAGCCCGCGTTCCTAACCACCTCCAACACACTTCTCACATCCCTCACATGGTCCTGTGCCGATCTGGAAAACACCAGGATGTCATCCATATAAGCAACACAACACATACCCACTAAGTCCCCCAATACATGATCAATCATGCGCTGGAAAACTGCAGGGGCATTGTGTAGCCCAAATGGCATAACCCTGTACTCGAAGTTTCCCAGATGACTTTGAATGCCGTATACTGCTGGTGCTCAGGGTGAACAGGAATTTGATTGAAAGCGTCCACCAAATCCAATTTGGTGAACACCCCACACCCGGAGATCATGGGCAGAATGTTCTCCATGAGTGGCATTGGATAGGGGTCAGGTTCCGTCACCTCATTAAGGCGTCAGAAATCAACACAATGACGTAACTCCCCCTGACTTGGGAACCAACAGGACTGGCGAAACCACCGGCGACTTGGAAGGCACAATCAAACCCATATCCAGCATCTTATGGACATAATCCTCCAATGCCTCTCAGGCCTGTGGATTCAACGGATAGACTGGACAGCCCTTTGGTAACTCAGAGCCTTCCTTGAACCAGAATCCAAATGCAAAATCCCCTGTAGGCGAAAAAGGCGCATCATCTTTAGGCTCAAACACCTCCACAAAATCCTGATACTCCCTCGGCAATCCTTCCACTGGCACACTTGAGGTGATTCCACCCATGTGCTTCACCAACGAACCTTGGGACTGAAACGTCCATTCACACGTCCCCTGACCTCTAGGCGACAACAGAACCCTCTCTCTCTTCATATCAAACTGTGGGCAGAAATGGTGCCACCATCTCATCCCCAGCACCACCGAATGTGGCAGGTGAGCTACGGCGTGAAACTCCTCCCTGAAGACCTCCAGGCCTTGCCTCAAAAGGACCTTAGCCTGCACTCACCATACCACCGTTTTTTTGGAGGCGTCTGCCAACGTCACCCATCCATCCTTCTGTAATGACAATCCATGGCTTCTTGCCCACTTCTCCTCAATATAATTTTCCCCAGCTCCAGTGTCAATCAAAGCTAGAACTTCACCGCAATCCCTTCCTTCATCCCCAACAAGCACATTGACGGGCAAAATCAGATAAGAATAAGATGAAGTAAGCGGTTTATTTTGAGGTACCGGCTTCTTGAGAAAATTATAAGGAGCCTTCTTATTCTGAGCCTCAGGATCCTGAGCGGTAATCTCGATGGGAATCCCTGTCTCCCGCACCTCAACCATACCCTCAGGATTTCCTTGACTCTTCTTTCCTTCCTCCACATAGCTAAACCCCTTAGAACCATATATGGGCTCTGAACCTGCCCTTCTTCCACCACTCTGTCCTCGGAATCCCCCTGGGGGTCACACAAATTCCTGACGGGCCTGTACCAAACTCAACTGTCGCTCTACCTGCAAGGCTAAACCCACCTCTTCCTCCAACGTCGCTGCAGGTTTCACCGCCGCCATTGCTAATAATAAATCAGCTTGCAAGTTTTGGCGAAACATGTGTGGAAGCTAAGACTCAGGTGCCTTTGCTGCTCTTGCCAATGCGCGGAACATCTGGCCATACTCCTCCACTGACTTCTTCCCTTGACCACACTGCAGTAACGCCGCCCAGGCCGAATCCTGCGCCTCATCTGGACATGCTGCACGGTCAATCCAATCCAGACATTCCTCCACTGATACGGGTAACCTGACTGCTCTTCTAAAAGTTCTCGCACCCAGTTTGACTGCTTTACTGGAAGTGCCAACAGAACCCGACTTAACTGCAAGGCAAACAAATCCTCTCCACCCGCTGCCTTTGTCAAACGTCCCTGAAACTGAACCTGGCTAAACGTCTGGTGGATCAGTTCCAAGTCTTCCAATTTTAAAACCGTTGAAATTCTTCCTTTGTCCTTCCCAGGCCCTACCACTTTCCCACCATCCCAGGACACACACTCTAGAACCCAGTATAATTCATGAAGCAAAAAGGCGGTGGAGAATATCACCATCAAGAGTGTTGCAGTATGGTTATACCACATTGGAAACACAACTTCTTCTGGCACCTCTTTTGTTTGCCACCACAACGACAGGAAAGTAAATGAGTTATGTCTAATGTAACGCACTGGCTCCTTCCAATGAGCCACGAATGAGTTGGGCAACAGGATCCATGTTAAAGACCATAGGGCTGACAGGACTCCTGATACTACTCTCCTGGTGCGCGTGCTACAAAATTGGACAAGCACCCCTGGAAGACAGTTGCAAGTATACTTTAACCCAGCAACATGCCTTGACTCCAAGACAAGGTATAGAGGGAGGCAATAGCCCTCCCAAGCTCACTCTCAAAGTCCAATTCTTGTTGATTTAAGCCAAACATGGCTGCAGTTAGGCAATATCTTTAAAATAAACCCAAATTATAAATATATGAATTTTAGGTTCTTTTATTTAATATTTAGCCAAGTTGATAGAAAACAGAACTGAGGAGCCTCCAGCTCCCAGTTCCTTCCCTATATACACATGCTAAAAGCTAAAATAAAATATAATATAAGCTTATGGTGCCATTGCCAATTTGAATGATGTTTGGTGAAACTTTACAGCAGGATTGCGGAATCTTTACTCAATGGTTCCATGCCAGTTCTGATCCTCAACGGTTCCGCGCCAGTTCCATTTCAAATCCCAATTGAACCGTGAAACTCCCAAGCACCTGTTTCATTCCATTCTTGATTTGAATCCAAATTGAATCTCAAAACTACCCATTTTACTCGTTTTCTGTTTTGTTCCGACTTGGACGCCCATCTTGCTCCTTGACCTACTCCAAGCTCCGGCCCCTTAGGCGTCCTTGCCAGAACCAACGCCCCCTCCTCCTCCATACATACAGACACAGCCTGCCCTGTCTTACCAAAGATCAGGGCAATGTGATGCTGAGGATAGACCTCAACCGTCACAGATAATAGAAGAGAGATCAACGAACTTCATAACCAAATGGTGATAATTGACAATGGTGTTGTGGCTTACATTGACTAAGAAATCTCACAATAAGTTAGTGATGCTGCTACCCCCATGCAAAACCAAATCTCTAACCTTGAAGCTGAGATTATGAGACAGTTGGGAATATTGCAAGCCCAAAATAATGACCGCTTCAAGGAACTTGACGTGCTCCTCCAACAACTGATCTGAGTTGTGGATACAATTCGAGCAGGTGAATCTATCCCTGCTGGTCCTCAAGGACCTCCGGGCCCACCTAGTTCTCCATTGGTAACTCTGGGACCAACAGGGACACGTGGTCCTCCTGGTCCAATGGGTCAACAAGGCCCTCCAGGTCCTTCAGGAAGGGATGGGTTGCAAGGATCCCCGGGACCTCCAGTTCCCCAGGCTCCTCACTTCCAACGCCCAATTCCAAACCTTCCATGCTCTTAGTATCTCAAGTACAAGCATTAGAAACCCAAATCCAAGCAATAGCTCAATGGTGTTTTCTATCCTTGGAATGTCTTCCAACTGATCTAAACTACTCCTTAATCAATTTACTGGATGGTGTTGAGAATGCACATCAGCTATGTGATGTAAATCAAACTACTCAAGAAACCCAGTTTGCCTCTTTAACAGCATCCATTGAGCAGTTGGTTGCTAAATGTGAAGTACTTGAGACCAAGCAAAATGAGATGTTGTCTACAATTATTAACTTAACTCGAGCGCCTATAAATGACCATCTCAACTAATGGGTCTAAAATTTACAAGACGACATGAACTACTTAAGACAAAAAATTGATTGAGTTCCTCCTCAAGCCCATTTTACAGAGTTTGAACCCTCCGAGGCTGGAACTATCACGGTATCAGGTGTACACGTTTTGAACATGGAACCCACCCTCTTCAAACCTACCTTCAAAGGTAAGTTTGAACTGGGTGAAGGTAGCATCCATTCTTTCCTTTTTGTATATGAACGCGCCATGGATGGAGCTACTGATCAGCAGAAGGTCCACCACATCACCTCTTGTTTAAGTCATTTCACGCAAGAGATCATGGTTCCTCATCTAAAGGTCTATACTACTTGGGCTCAAGTGAAAACCGCCCTCATCAAGGAATTTGGGAGCGACCAAATCCTCTCCAACCAAAAGCAGGCCTTTATGAATATTCAAATCAAATGAGGAGAGTCTGTCCAGGATTTTGCAAAACGATTCTACCATGAGGCCCAAACTCTTGCCACTTGTGACCAAATTACTGTTGACAATTCTACATCAGCCATAATGAGTGCGTTCACTTCTCGCACTCAGTTATTATTACATCTGAAGTCCCTAAAATGAAACTTCAGCTCCATTATTGACATTAAGTAAGCACTTATGGAAATCCCTAATGGGGTGGTACATCCAACCTCCTCTAGTAACCCACGTTCTCACATCCATGCAATGTCACCTAAACCTAAATCCAAGGTGAAGAAGGAGCTGTGTACTTATTGTGGTCTCGTGGGTCATGTGGTGTCTCAATGTTGGAAAAAACAGACAGAGGAGTCGAAAAAAGAGGAGTCAGCATAGGGCACGAGGCTCCCTGTGCTGACCTACCTCAGGTGCCTCAGTCAAAATCTTTTGATTCTTCTGCCAACTGTTATGTGTTATCCGCTCCTAGTGAGCTTGATATCCCTGATGAATTATCCAACAAAGACACTATTTCTTTTTATGCTTCTTCTTCTTCTAATTCTATTCAATTGATTAATCCCTCAGTGTTTTCTATCACAAACTTTGGCACTGATGTGACCCAGGTGGAAGTCATTGTGCATAAGGTAAAAGTTTTGGCTATCATTGATACAGGATTGCCCATCAATGTAATCTCATCCAAACTTATGAAGAAGATCAAATTGGCGCCGGACTTGAACCATTCCTAAGATTATGGAACTGCTGGACCTTCCTACACTAAATCTTTAGGAGTTTATTCCTCTCTTCCAATGCGCTTTGGGAAGCTGGTTGTGTCCACCCCTTAAGTGGTATTGGATAACAACTGCTACAATCTGCTCTTAGAAACTAAATTTCTCACTAATTTTGATGCGATCATCAGTCTTAAGGACAAATACCTATCTTTAATTGGGTACCAGGTACATTTAATTCTACATGATGTTCCCAATACTAAAGGCAAACTTAAGCGATGTGTCTGCTTACTGAAATACCCCACTTCTATCTCACGTCTCAAATACTAAATCCTGGGTCCAAGGACTATACTTTCACCTCCATCAGTTTATACCACTGAGGGAATGCTGCTATATTCTCACTCTCTAATTACCATTCCCCCTAAAGCTCAAGTCATCATTGATATGCGAGTTCAAGTATTTGTACCCAGTGATCATGTGTTAGAGATCTTTGGTAACCCAAAACCTCTTATTTGGAGGCTTTACCTTGCCCTGGCATACTTGATCCTGCCTATGATGGAACTGTTTTGGTTCTATTGGCTAATCTCACTTCTCAACCAATGCAATTTATTTGAAATAATCCCATCGCCTAAGTGAGTCCTACTTCTGTGAGTGACTTATTGTCCATCTCAGGATGTGGAGATCTACGCGGATTTGGACTGTAAGATCCCCCTATCATTGCTATAATTGACATCAAATTTGGGGATTCACTCACTTCAGAATAACAGCTGGAGGCTGAGGCTCTGATTGAAGAATACGCAGATATCTTTGCTCAAGGTCCTGGAGATTTTGGCCTAATGAAAGAGTTACAGCATCAGGTGAAAACTGAGGGATACTCCCCCTATCTGAGCTCGACCATATCACAAATCCAAAGTCAAGGAGGCTCAGGTCTCAGTGGAGCTGAAGCAACTTCTCGATGCTGGACTATTAACGCCTTCTAAAAGTCCCTGGGCTTCCCCTTTACTACTCATCTGGAAAAAAATGGGGGCCACCAAGTAGTTATGGACTATTGTTGACTTAATGCTGTTACTCAGAAGGATTCTTATCCTCTTCCTTGTATATACAATTCCTTGAACTATTGTCTGGGTCCCAATACCTCTCAGCTATGGACCTTGTGAGTAGTTATTGGAAAATTAATCTTGCCCCAGAAGACCATCAAAAATGTGCTTTGATCTCTAGCGAGGGGCTATTTGAGCCTACTCATATGCCGCAGGGGCTTTGCAATGCCCCTGCTACGTTTCAATGAGCTATGGATAGCTTATTTGGGGATTTGAAGCTTTTGTGTGTTTTAGTTTATCTAGATGATGTTACTGTTTTTTCACTCACTTTTAATGAGCATTTGGCTCATTTGAAGGAAGTTTTTGGCCGACTGCATCATGCTTCTCTTAAGCTTAAACTATTGAAGTGTGCTTTTTTTAAGACTGAGATGGAATTTTTAGGGCATAAGGTTAATTGCAAGGGTATTTTACCCTTATCTAATAAGGTACAAGCTATTTCAGACATGCCTGTTCCTAAAAGCTTGCACAATATCCAATTATTTTTAGGAATGGTTGGTTATTACCAACAATTCATCCCCATTTTGTGGAAATTGCAGAGCCTTTAGTTTATTTATTGCATAAAGAAGTTCCTTTTGTATGGGAAGACTCCCAGCAACTATCCTTCAATCTGTTGCGCCAAGCCCTAATGAGTGCACCTATCTTATCACATCCTGACTTTTTCAAACCCTTTATTCTATTTACTGATGCCAGTGATATTGCTATTGCTATTGGAGCCATTCTGGCTCAACATGATATCAATTTAATTAATCACCCCCATCGCATACTATAGTAAAACCCTGTCTAAGGCTGAATGCAATTATAGTGTTACTGAGAGAGAATGCCTCACTTTTTTGGCCGCTATCAAGCACTTCTGCCCCTATCTATATGGCAAGCATTTCATTATTGTGATGGATCACACTTCTCTGAAGTGGTTGCAACAAATGAAGAATCATGATGGGCGCTTAGCCAGATGGGCGTTAAAGCTCCAAAATTACAATTTTACCATTCAACATCGCACTGGGGCTATACATCAAAACGCTGATAGTCTTTCTCAATTGCCTATCTTAACATTATTCTCTGCAGAGGAGGATCGCATTTATGACCTGATTGGTAGACCTGAGCTCTGGTTCCGTGAATCTAAGGATGTTGTCTCAAAGTTACAATCCTTAACTGAAGACACTCAGGTCAAAGAAGGTTCACTATACAAAAAGTTGGGATCTAAGTGGTTGCCCTTTATTTGGCCTTCTGCAAGGACTGACACTATCATGGAGGCCCACCAAACTGTAGGACATATAGCTGTCGTTAAGACCCTCCAATGGTTGAAGAATCATTGTTACTGGGATAACATGATGGAATCCATACATGATGTGCTAGAGTCTTTCCTTGAATGCCAACAACAACATGGAAGAAATCTGATGTTCCAACACCAAATTATAGGACCTTCTGAACCCTTCTCTACTGTGAGTATTGATGTGGTGGGCCCTCTCTCTATGGCCACCTATGGACATCAATTTATTTTATTAGCTATCAATCATTTCTCTAAATGGATTGAAGCTATCTCAGTCTCCATGGTCACCGCCAAGGCTATGGCGTCTTTCCTTTTTAAACAATTTTTCACCAGGCATGGCAGCCCAAAAGTCCTGTTATCAGATAATGGGACCAATTTCATATCTCAGGTGGTAGCTGAGCTTACCAAATTAATGGGTACCTACCAGTCATTCACATCCCCATATAATCCTTCCACTAATGGTGCTGTCAAATGAGCCAAATGGTACCCTCATAGCCATTCTTCAAAAGATGGCTTCCAATGATCTTAGTAGGTGGAACCTTTACTTACCTAGTGCAATGTTAGCTTATAGAGTTAGCTACCATCATATTATTGGAATGTCTCCATTTAAAGCTTTATATGGTCAGAAACCTATCCTCCCTTCAAGTGTACAACCTATACTTGAAGAGGCTACCCTGCAAACCACTGATTTAGTGATGAGGAGACTGGCTGATGAAATAAGCTGATTACAAGCATTAGCTTCAAGTTCTCTTGCCGCTACCACCTTGAAGGAAGGAACTCGAACCAATGCTAGTAGACCTATGTTACCAGAATATCAAGTCGGAGACCTTGTACCCTTCTACCATCATAGGCTGGGAGGAAGAATTCATAAACTGGACCCCTTATGGGCTGGTCCTTATCATATTATCTATCATTGGGGGGTTGAGTACTCCATTGCCTCTATTGATACTGGTACTGTTATCAATAGAGTGCAGAGTAGGTTTCTTCACAAGTATGTGCCCCCTAGGCAAGATCTTGAGGGGGGCATTGTTGGAGCTACAACTAGGACAACTTAAAATACTCTAGATCGAGATTCAATATCTCAGCCTAATAAGATGGAGAAATCTAAACATAATATTTCTGATTCTCAATTTGACTGAAGAAAGACTCTTTGGAGTTATCAACCTCCTAAATTTAACTAACCCAAAGAAACTCAGTAATTTGAGATGGCCAATCAATTTGAAATGACTAATCATTTCAAAGGGGCTAGGCCTTATTAATAAGGTCAATTGCATCTAACTAGAATTCTATTAGATATGATCATCACAATTATAATATTAATAATGATAATCAACAATATCAGTCCTCTGGTAGGAAAGATCTTACCTCAGGTGGATCAAGGAAATTCTCACAAAGAACCGCTACATTTTCCCTATAAATATCTCTAATCTTTAATTAATAAAGTACCTAAATTCTCATCTCACATAGTTTAATTTTGGTCTATTTGCTTACAGGATTCTGTATTTCTGATTGTAACCAACTATAGCAACAGAACTAATAACTTTGTTGCAAATGTGTCAATCTTTGCTAGAGCCATGGAACTAATAATTTTGTAGCCTTTGTCATGCCTGCTTATAGAATTTTTCACAAAATTCCAATACAAGTCATATTAATCAGCCCTGGCGGGCAAAGACAGTTCCATTTCCTGTCAATAACCTTGGAGAGGTCACCAGTGACTTTAAGGGTTATGGATTTGGCTCCAAGGGCTTGTTTGATTTTGCTTTGAAGTGGCATTTAATACCAGTAATACCACTAGCTGTGACAGTTTTGTTCAGTTTAATCCAACAGAGTCTCCCCAAGGTGCAACCGCTGAATCATTTTATTTTCCTCATAGTTTGTTTAGATTAAGTTTAGCAGTTGGTTGTTATGTTAAGTTTATGTTTCTTGGTAGTCATTTTGCTGCCTTGGGGCATCTTAAAAACCGTAGGGTATGGCTCCCAAAGGTTTTCACATTGAGAGAGGTGATAGCTGAGATAACTGATGGGACAGCTACTATCATTACTGATACAAATGAGTGTGGACTTTCCAATAGTTGGGGTGGTTCCTTGGGTGACAGACTGGTTGAAACCTATAAAATGTTTAAATAAATTTGGTAAAATTTAAGGGTTTATTAAGGTTAGTATAATATAACTCAGCAATTGACCATCTAAGAGTATTAAGTTTTTATGCTTGAAGGGAATTGAGGGCAGGGACTTGGGAAAATTTCTTATAACTGGGTGTGTGAATCTTCTTAAGAGCACCAGAACTTTTGCATCATGGCTCAGCTTGCACGTTTTGGGTGCCACAATTTGCAGTCCCAGTGGCAAATTTTTTGCTCCCATCAGGGTTCCATTATGCCAGCGTATCACATAACTTTCCTGACAAAATTTTATTTCCTTTGGAGGGATCATAGTTGGATCAATTTATGGGCTGATATTCCCATCATGACTCCCATCTTGATCCATCCAATGATGCTCAGATCTTGTCACAGGTTGGTGCTGATTTTAATGGCATGGGATCTAGTCAAATCATCCCCTTCCACTATTGGCTTGTAATAAAATTGAGTTGAGCCTTAATAGAAACCCATCACTCATCAAAGATGTGCCCTGAATCTACCAATTTTTATATAGGGAGGGCTTGGAATTTTCTCCCTCCTTTGATTGAAAGGAGTGAACTGACCAATTCAATTTTATGGGGCCGCTGGGCTCCTTACAATATAGGTTTATAATAAACCTCCGCTAAAGCCGCCTAGCTAATGGGCCAATCAAAAGGCTGCAGCATCGACTGGAGATGGTTGTAAAGGTGAAGATGCACCCAATTGTTTATCTATGGTAGTTTAACCTGGAGTTGCAGAGGCTACCTTGCAAATAGCATGGGACCCAAAGTATGATAGCCACACTTTTCATATGCTTATACTCTCATCCAGATGATATCAGTAGCAATTATAAGAAGGGGTTAACCACAGATGTCACGATGATCCCGCATAACTTCCAGGTAACTGTATAACTTACTAGATCACCTATTGGAGCTCCGATGCCATTCCACTTAGGCTTCAAGCTACCAGTTACACTTCGGGTGGCATCCGATCCAATTACCCGGATTCTAGAGGTTAACTAGGTATGGCTATGCCTAGAAGCTATCGCCATGGCTTTTAAAACCTTGTTGGTATGATCCATCACCTATAAGATGAATCCTTACCCATAGGTTGAGCGGTGAAGTTGGTTCGAACCTTTAAACTATAGGATCCCGGTGTAAAGTTGATCGCGTCTAGGTTTGTTTGGGTGGGGAAATGGATCATTAGATTGTGCATTTTGAAGCTTAGCCCAACTTAACGTAATGGTGAGGGTGGGATATTATGTAGGGTACGTATCATTTATATCAACAGTAGATTAACGTATAGAGCAGGTTACCCATGTTCTAGATATAAACCAACTCCAATTTTTTGGATGGGTAACTTTACCAACTTGAACCGTAAAGATTAACTTGTAAGGATGGGACCATCTAGTACTAAAAAGATTAACTTGTAAGGGACCATCTAGTACTAAAAAAAGATTAACTTGTAAGCCGCAACGTTTCATTAACTTTAATTGAGTTGAGGCGGGGTTAACTCGAATAATGAGCGGGCCTTTAAGCCGGTTGGGTAAGTTGGGGGATATCTATTAACCTGATCGGTTGGCCAATACCGAGTGGTAACTCTAAATTGGTGGGATGGTTGAACCCCTTAGCTTAAGGCCACACAAATGGGGCAACTTGGTGTGATGTTGGATTTAAAGCTCAATTCTAATTACATTTAATAAGATTTTAACTACCCCTAAGAAGGGTAATGGTAAAGCTTTGGTTATGCAGTTAAAGCTCCCAGGTTGGGTTAAACTGAGGGTTGCTTTATAAACTTGGCATGATGAAATTCGCCAACCATTTTGCGGGTTGGAGGTTGGGTACCGAATTGGCACCCTCTCGAAATCTACAAGCCAAGGTAGGGTTGGAAGGTAAACCCAATTTTAAACCTAGCAAACGATGGGCATAGCTCAAGTTTAAGTTGACGTATAACCATAGCCTAGGTATAACTTGATTGATTTTATAGTTTTAAAATGATCGGATCCATCACCGAAAATTGGTAGGGTAGTTAACCAGTAATTAAAATAGGATGCCAGGTTAACCAAAGCTATCAATGTAGTTGTAGTTTAATAATCATGAGAAAGTTGACCCTTTTGAGGATTATCATTATTAAGCATAACCACCGATGAGAGGGTATGATCCGATCGGACCCTACAAGAGCCGAGTTACCAGCCCGAGGTTTCGCAGTTGGAGCAAGAAGTCGATCTATTAAGGGATTACACATCCCTCCCATTTAAACTTTAAGCTGGCGGTTTTAAGCCTCATCATCCCAAAGTATCGAGGGGAGATGAGTTGGCGCCAAGGGCTAGAATGTCAAAGCCGATTTAAAGTTATGGGCTAAACTTGCAATAAAGGAAAGATTCGGGTTGGTTGGATCGGCGGAACCTTTTTACCGAGGTCACTTTGATAAGGTTGTGCTAAGGTTGAACTTATCGAATAAGGTATAGGACAGTTGGGATCATCTAGTACTAAAAGAGGTATACGATAGTTGGGACCATCTAGTACTAAAAGAGGTATACGATAGTTGGGACCATCCAGTACTAAAAGAGGTATACGATAGTTGGGACCATCTAGTACTAAAAGAGGTATACGATAGTTGGGACCATCCAGTACTAAAAGAGGTATACGATAGTTGGGACCATCTAGTACTAAAAGAGGTATACGATAGTTGGGACCATCTAGTACTAAAATATAGTACAGTTGGCTTATTGTTTATCGTTGGTGGTCCAGAAGAGGATTCACTTCAACAGGCTAAGTTTACCAATCGACAGTTGAACGGTTGTAATGTTTGGGTATAAAAATCAAGCCATAATTTTATACCCCACTCGGCTTTAACTTTGCCATCAAAATTTCGTGGTA